>CP025654.1:10705655-10724467 GCA_003576665.1 Ipomoea trifida
TCCCGCTTAAAATTCTGGAAGTCTACACCAGTGGCTCCAACATCAACAAAATCCCCCACCATTTGCTTATAAAGCTTGAAGGATTTGATCGGACCTATATTCGCTCTTGCACAATTAGCAACAAAGCTCTGATGGCCCACAGACAACTTACGATTAACCCTCATGAATGGCTTAGACAACTCTGAGCACAAAGAATGTGTGTGCCGTATCTCGCAAGAAAACACAGAATACCGCCCATCACCCATACGCTTCAAAATGATCTTGGCATTACAACCAACCCTATTCGTAACACGACGTCTCTTCGGTGATATGGAACCATCACTGACCCCCTCACCTACAGGACAAACATCCTTAGCAGGCTGCTTGAAACCTTCGCGAGAACAAACCAAAAACTTTCTCAACACATTACCCATCCTATCCTTTGATTCAGTGCTACGACGAACATCAAACCCAACCGTACAAGCATACTGGACATAGAAGTCAATGCCATCATCCAACTTGCTAAACCGCTGACCAACAAAGGGCTGCCTAGCTTCGTCACAACACGGAATCCAATATTTTGTCCCTCCAGGGGAGAGATTCATGACACACTCATTGGACCCACCACTCCCCCGTGACACACCTTCATCATCACAAAATGATGCTGCTACATGGGGACACAACACCGAAAAAAATAGACAACATTGTAAGTAAAAAAAACATAACGAAGCAACCAACATCACATGAATAAAGACGACACACTGTGCATATAAAAACACCTCAATGTGCATATATTCTGTGCAAACAATAACACTACAGACCACCAGCACCAGTGTCTGTGCACCCTATACGATATGCACACAGATTAAAACGTATATGCACACAGCCGCGAAGTTCAGAAAATATAGAAACCACCAACACCTACCGCAAAAAAAAAAATACACGACACCCACAACGAATAATGGAGATTCAAACTCAAAAAATACCATACGCAAAACAAACAAAGCAACAAACCAACATGTCAAAACGGAAAACAAACAATAACAGTACAGACCACCAGCACCAGTGTCTGTGCAACCTGCATGATATGCACACAGATTAAAACGTATATGCACACAGCGGCGACGTTCAGAAAATATAGAAACCACCAACACCGTGATCCATCCGACGACAAAACACAAAGAAACAATGACGAAAACAACGACGAAAACAAAAAACAAAATACAAAATAAAAACCAACTACAACATACCTCCATCAACAAACTCCATGGACGAAAAACAGAAGGAATGCCGCAGAGAAGACTACGAATGGAAACGGTGAGACTGGATGGGAAACGAAAATAAAAAATCTAGTCCTACCAAAATTAAAACACCTAAAAAATGCATTACAATCCCAGAGTAAAAATAAAACATCTACAATTACAATACAACCCTTACTAATTAAAATAAAACACATAAAAAAGAAAAATAGGATTAATCTCAACCATCAAATAGTACAAGATGGACGGCCCAAGATGTGTCTTATTTCTCACCTAAAGGGGTTGTCTCATATGATTACAATTCTATATATATATATATATATATATATATATATATATATATATATATATATATATATATATATATATATAGTATAAGTAATAATAACCATACTAATTATAATGACCATTACAACGGTTACACAATAATGGTCATACTAAGTACACTATTTATAACACTCCCCCTGGGACATTATTTGTCTACGATCTTGCTTCGTTAAAACCTTGCTAGGAAAACTCTGTGGGAAAAAACCTAGACAAGAAAAAGAGTATATGGATTGTTTAATTAATATATGCATGCCTCATTAAAAACTTCACTAGGAAAACCACGTGGGAAAAACCTAGTTTGAAGAAAAGAGTACAAGATATATAGTTATATACAAAATAATATATTGTATTAGTTGCCTCATTAATAACCTTACACTAAGAAAAACCTCGTGGAAAAAAAAAACTCAGTTAAGGAAAAAGAGCACAACCATAATCTTCTTGATTTGATCTTCCGGATTATAAAAGTCGTTGGTCTTCTGGACTAATAATTTATATGTATCGAGATGTTATTGCTCCTCCGAAGACAATAACCTTCTTGATTGCCTTGTTAAAAACCTTAACTTAAGAAAATCCTGTGGGAAAAACTTAGTTAAGGGCATAATCTTCAAGATTTGGGATTTGTCTATTTTATTTGCAACTTTTCCCATTAATATTATTATATCATACGCATGCCTCGTTAAAACCACACTATAAAACCCAATGAGAAAAACCTAGTGAGGAAAGAGTACATGGTATGTATATGTTGCAAAAGTACAACTATTAGTCTTTTTAATACCCAATCTTCAGGATTGATTTAAGTAAATGTATTTCTCATCTCCCCCTGAAGATAACAATCTTTAAGTTCTACATTTCTTAAAGTAGAATAATTGTTTCAAAAAAGAGTGTAGAGAAGATTATATGACAATCTTCAGGATTGTCACTATAAGTTAACATTTTATACAATGATTCTCGTGACTCTTCTGGAGCTTATGATAGTTTATTCTGTTTTCCATTTAGAAAACAGTTTTTAATAGTGTTCCTATTTTCTAGAAAACTGAAAATTATTTCTTGTTTTCAAAATAGAAAACTGTGCTAGTAAACATGTTTTCTGTTTTCCAATTTTCCAATTTCTAGAAAACTGGAGAAATTTTCAATTAGTAAACGGGCCCGAGATTTTTCAAAGAGTGACACAATTCCTTACTAGATCTAGTTGTTGAGAATTCTTATTTTCTATATAAACGAATCTCCCGTTCTTCTGGCGACAAGGAGTATCGATATATATGGTCCAATTTGGAGAATATGCATGGGACTTAGTCACTCTTTTTATGAATATGTTTATTTGGTAGATTTCTTTCTGAACTTCCAGTTCAACTTAATTGGTACATGGTTTTAAATTTTAAAGATCATTTCATCCAGTGATGATATTTCACGGCATTCCTATTTCAATTTGATCTTATCTCCCCCTAATACCGTGAGTCGATCTTCATGCAGTCAGTGTATCCATTGTGTCTCTCTGAGGGACAATATTTGAGATAGCAGATGGAGGTTTTTAAAGGTATATTATGGTGGAGATGTAATATATTGGACTGCATCTACCAAGAACAGAAACGCAGATTTTGGGAAATGTTTGGTTGAAAAACCATGTATGAAATGTAAAGGGGGAATAAAGATATACAGTGTGCCAAAACATTTAAAGTAGCATCCTGAATACTACATATCCCCAATAAGCATTCGGCATATTGGAGGTTCGAAAAACAATGGTTTAGCAATAATTTGATAAATTGAGAATGTGGCATTATCCATACTAGATCATATCCGTCTATATATGTCTACTTATTGGATGAAGGATATTCGATCAAAGTAGGTTATGATAAGGTAGTTCAATTGATGAACATTTCTAGTTTTGTTATGAGTTTTGATGCAGTAAAAGTGATGCTCTTCCGGAGCTCACAACGAAAACCTTATCAAATAATGATAGTAAATGGTTTGGATTAAAGAGCAACCGAAAGGGAACATAAGGAAAATAGGGTATTCATAGAATATGGCCAATAATAGCACTTGCTTACAGCAATGCAATTTGAGTGGGATTCAATAGTATATGAATAATTTAGGTTTCAACAAAATGCTTCGGGGTGTGGCACGCACGTGATCAGTGCCTTTTACACTCATACGTGAAGCATAACTTGTTGTTGGGCCAAAGTATGACTTTGTGGTTGTTTTGTCTAGTTGGATCATTTTTCACTCAAGTTCAGGGACTGATTGTTGTTGCCACCGTAGCCATACCACTTTCTCGTCTTTTCCATAGCCCCTCTTAGTGTTGCACTAGTATGCGACATTTGTGTACTTCGGGCACCGGTGCAAAGCCAGTTGGGTATGCATTATAGATTTTCATCAACAAGTGGTTGTGTTTCTATAGTTAGTGGAGGAGGGTGGTGTGAAAAAGAAGACAAGGTCTCGGCAATCAAATCTGTGCCAAAGACATTCTACACTACTTTGGTTAGATCACAATTGTGCATATAATTGATTTAAAATCAGTCATTTGACTTAAAGTTTTGAAAGATCAAGGTAAGGCAACCAAATTGTGATTTTAGAAAGGACCATTAAAATGTACTAGTCAAAATTATCCTTTAGGGATTTCTATAAGGCACAATGGTCCTATGTTAGGGGTGGCACAAGAAAAAAAAAAATAAGGCATTGGCTTTTTAGGCCTTCTGAACAATCGAGTTTCAAAGTGACGTAGGATTGAGATAAATCTCAATATCAAGGGCCTACGTTAAATAATTACTCCGGTCCAACGCAATTTTTGCAACAAATTAAGTATCTATGTATAATTGTATACTTGACTAAATTCGAGAGTCCACTCCTAACGCATAATCAACTCTAAAGTGTGATGTATGACAGAATATGCATAGAAAGTCATAATAAACAAATAAATTGCACAAAAATAACAATTTAATTTATGAGCATATTCAATAATATATTCAAATAATAAATTGAATGGCAATTTGAAAGTAATATATTTCAATTCTTTGAAAAAAAAAATCAAATTGCTTGGCCCAAATAAGCCGTTGATTAATACTCCGTATATCATAAAAATGGCCCAATAAAATTTTGAGAGCTGAAATCAAAAACTGATATATACATATTTTTGTTTGATTTCATATTCGGCCTAAAAGGAAAGCCCATTACTTACCCCAAAGTTAGATCAACCAATCATTATTGCATGGACCATAGCTGTGTGGACCAAAAATAAAAAGTACATTATTTTTGTACTGAAGGTACATTATTTGATATATATTGTTACATAATGTACCTACAGTACAAAAATAATGTACCTGCAGTATAAAAATAATGTACTTTTTATTTTTGGTCCACACAGCTGGATCATGGTCCATGCAATAATTTGTCCATAGCAACACCAAAATTTGTATTCTGTATATTCCTACTAGGTTGGACCACTTAATGCATAATTGCATATTGCTGGGGAAAGAAACGCCGCAGTCCATAGAAAAAAAGAAGCGGTCGAGTAGGGGTGAACAAAATATCAATTAATCGCTCGATAATCGCTAATTGATAACCGAATCGATCGAAAAAATTGATTATCGGTCAGTTACGGTTATTAGTCCAAAACATTTATATCGATTTTTCGGTTAATGGGGTTCAGTTATCGGTCACCACCGAAATAATATATATATCTATATATATATATTAATAATAAACAGTATGTATGCAGTACGTAACACTAAACAGTAAACAGTATATATGTAAGAATGTTTATGTAATAATAATAATAATAACACTAAACAGTATGTATATATGTATGTTTAGTAGTAGTATAGTAATAATAATAATAATAAACAGTATGTATGTAAGTATGTTTATGTGATTTTTTTATTTTGAATTTTGACTTATATTCGATTTTTTGGTAACCGACCGAAGACCAACGGTCGGTTTTCGGTCGGTCATAGAACCACATTCAGTCGGTTTCGGTCAGTTACGAAGGTCAAAAGTCAAAGTTGATTATGCGGTCGGTTATGTAGTCGACCGACCGTTTGCTCACCCCTAGGGTCGAGACCGAAGAGGGAGAGAGGGAGACGGAGAGCCGTCGGCCAGCGCCACCGCTCAGTAATAATAATAATAATAAACAGTATGTATGTAAGTATGTTTATGTGATTTTTTATTTTGAATTTTGACTTATATTCGATTTTTTGGTAACCGACCGAAGACCGACGGTCGGTTTTCGGTCGGTCATAGAACCACATTCAGTCGGTTTCGGTCAGTTACGAAGGTTATGCGGTAGGTTATGTAGCCGACCGACCATTTGCTCACCTCTAGGGTCGAGACCGGAGAGGGAGAGAGGGAGACAGAGAGCCGTCGGCCAGCGCCACCGCTCATTACTACCCGTCACCGCCGACACCTGCCGCCGTTGCTCGATTTGCCACCGTTCGACAGAAACGGCGACCATTGCCGGGGGGACGACGACAGGTACATATTTGATTTTTTTTTTTGTAAAGTTTCGAAAAATCCTCTTCTTTCTTTTATTTTTATTTTTTAGAAAAAAAAATGTACATGGAAAATAAAAGAAACCATGGAGGCATATACTCTTTTGGATTGGAAAAAAAATTTCAATTTTTTCTGCTAAAAAAACTGTTGATGGAATGAGAATATATGATGTGTAAGTAGACTGGAAAAAAATCCAATTTGATTTGTATATGATTCATATACAGATTTGTATATAAGATATGGGGATATGGAATTTCTGTATAAACATGAATATCCTACAAAATAGGAACAAGATCATATAATGAAATCATCACATATTGCAGGTCATATATCTATAAAATAGGAAAATAGATATGCCATATCAAAACAATCTCAATAAAATAAAAAAATACAATATACATATTGTACAAATATGGTGATTCATAAACAAAAATGTAAGCAATTGTAAAATATCGTTCACCATTGAAGCGTGCTAATAACGTGTGACAATAGGTTTGTTGTGCCCGTTGGCCTTTAACTCCTAATCGGTAGCTGGTAAATTGCAGGATTATGTTTCAAGCTAATAGAGAGAATAGAGACAAGGAGAAAGGGGAGCATTCTGATTCATCCAATTACTAACATTACAAGAAGGGAACCACATATATATATATATATATATATATATATATATATATATATATATATATATATATATATATATTAAGTAATAATAACCATACTAATTATAATGACCGTTACAACAGTTACACAATAATGGTTATACTAAGTAACTATTTATAAGTTTTCAAAAAAAAAAAGTACACTATTTATAACAGTAACCAAATAATTCGCTTAACATCTATACCATTTCCCAAGGAGCAAGAGTTAAGTGCAAGTGTGGTGCCCTAAATTATTCCCTAACTTCCACCAAGACACAATTTGAGCTCTTAATCACACAGTTCAACAATATAAAACATAAATTGTGACAGAAGGTATATATATATATTAAGTAATAATAATCATACTAATTATAATGACCGTTACAACAGTTACACAATAATGATTATACTAAGTACACTATTTATAAGTTTTCAAAAAAAAAAAAGTACACTATTTATAACAGTAACCAAATAATTCGCTTAACATCTATACCATTTCCCAAGGAGCAAGAGTTAAGTGCAAGTGTGGTGCCCTAAATTATTCCCTAACTTCCACCAAGACACAATTGAGCTCTTAATCACACAGTTCAACAATATAAAACATAAATTGTGACAGAAGGTAATTAACACCCCCCCCCCCCAATATTCCATTAAGAGTTGAAGAACTAGGCATAAATGTTCATAAACACTATATGCTCAAATATTCTAAAGTATTGTAAGCCACACATCACTAACATTGTCTCAAATACACATGTTATGTAGGAAAATACAAAGAGCTAAAAATATAGGGAAAACAATAGATATTTTTTCAGTGTCATCCCAAACTTCTCCTTAATCTTTGATGTAGCTTGAATCTTCCTCCTCCTTTCTTGATCTTGGAAAGATTCTTTTTCCCAAAAGTGTGAATTCCTGCTCTTTTTACTTTTGGATAATGGAAACCCTATAATATCTCCCTTTCTAGCCTCCCCCAAGTCTTGCCAAGTTAGATCTTTGGGAGAAATGAGCGATTTTATTGTATGAGAAAATAAGGGACGAAAATGAAATTTATGTGCAACTATAAAATTATAGATCTAGAGAATCTTTTTGCATCAAAGCCCTACCTCGTTTCATTGGCTACTCCAAAAAATAACATGAACATTTTGTCGATCTACTGTCGTTGCGGTGAGAGTACTCTACTACACCACTTCAACTTCCAAACTAGTTTTGACCTCTTTAACATTAGAACTATGATTTAGAGTTTAGATTTTTTGGCCGAATGAAATGAGCACTTGGTACACTAACTTCCCTAATTTTGACACCAACTATGGTACATTTAATTTGACTGTATTTAGTCTTATATGTTGATGATATTTTGCTCATTGCAAATGATAGGGCCATGTTGTATGATGACAAAGTCTTTATTTCTATGATGAAAGATATGGGTGAGAATTCCTATGTGATTGGAATATTAATATTCCAAGATAGATCACACAGACTATTAACAAAATCATTGAAAGATTTAGAATGGAAAGATTTACTCCAATAGTAGTTCTAATGCAGAAAGGGGACAAGTTCAACTCAATGGAATGTCCCAACTATGAACTTGAGCAAAATCATGTGAAATCAAATATTATGCAACAATGGTTGGACATTTGGATATTTACAAAAATTGTATTGTAACAGCTTTGTAGTTGGAATGTTGAGTCGGTTCAAAGTAATCTTGACAAAGAACGCTAGAAGGTTGGGAAACAAAACTTCCAAGGTATCTTCAAGTTACTAAAGATCACATGCTTACATTTAGGAAATCTGATCAACTTGAAGTGAGTGATTATTCAGATTAAGACTATGTTGGATGTATGGACACGAGACAACACTTGGCGTTTGGTTCCGGCTTGACTAGGTATGAACGTTGTTGGTTGTAAGTGGGTGTTCCGAACTAAGAGTAAGGTGAATGGCTCTATTGAACGCTATAAGGATCGTTTGGTGGCTAAGGGTTTCAATCAAATAGTTGGTGATGATTTCTTTGATACTTTTAATCCAGTGGTGAAACCCATCACAGTGAGATTGTTGCTTGGTGAAAGACTATTTATATGCGGCAGCCTCCAACCTCATAGATAGTTCGAACTGGATAAGAACAATAATCAATTTTAGCTCGAATAGTTTGTCGGGAACCCTCCCTTCTCTGATCCATTCAACACGTGCAATTTCTTTTCCGTCAATGCGCCCTACAATTTGTACTTGAATTCCTTTTGTATCTGCTTTTTCAGCTAAGTCAATAGCTTTTTTCATTGCTTTTCGAAATGAAACTCGTATTCTTTAATTGTTCTGCTATAAATTCGGCAAGAATTTTAGGGTTTTCGTAAGGTTTTGCAATTCTTGTGATAGCAAATATTCAGTTTTCAGTTTACACAATTCAATTCTTTTTGTAGAGTCATTTGTAATTCTCTGGTTGCTCGCAGTCTATTTTCTATTAATAATTTTGGAAATCCTATAAAGATTATGACTTTGATCAGATCGATTCTTTTTTGAATATTTATACGTGCAATTCCCTGGACGCCAGAGGATGTTATCATATTCTTTTGTACAGCCACCATTTGAAAACTTCAAAAGATCAACATTTTCCATTAAAATAAATCTTGGTCTCAAGAAGTCAACTATGTCCATGAACACTTTAAGCTGCTTGCTTTTTGGATCCTGTAAGGGATTCTTTGTGTTCCTGAAACGATTGAAACCACTGATGACTGATATGATGCCTCGCATATAATATTAACATTTGGTAATAGAAATAACTTTAGAAGTCTCAAACTGTGATTTGGAACCTTTATAGAACTATATAGCTAGAGCTTTTATATATTTTTTGAGTAATGAATTTGAAAGAGCAGAAGAACTCTCCCTTTCCGAGAACCGTAAGTGGAATGGAGTTAGTTCTCCCTACACCGTAGTATTATATAGTATACAACTCCTGAATAAACAAACAATAATGACAAAAAATAGTAGGTGGGCTCTAATCAATTGAATATCCTTATAAATACACCCAAAATATTATTAAGGCCGAGAACCGTAAGTAGAATCAGGTTAGTTCTCCCTACACCGTAGTATATAGTATACAACTCGTCGTGTAAGAATAAACAAACAATGACAAAAAAAAATAGTAGGTGTAATTGTAGATACATAAATATTATTAAGGCATGAAAGTGCAGAATTTCCAGTATCAGAATTTGTTTACAAAATGCACTACATACTGCACCACCATATATATAAGAAGGTATGAAATGAGAGCAAGTATTAAGGTGTGTGTTTGAGAAGCATTAAAAAGTTTACTTGGGTAACATCCCGCTCTGAGCTGCTGCAGCATTTTTCGGTTGTCTTTCTCAACCCCAATGTGGGAATGGTATATGGTAGCATCTTCAGAATGGAATAAAGATCACCACCACTATTGCAAATGAAAGCATCAAAATCAGTAGGATGAAATCAGAAAAGAATGCACTTGTGAACCCTATAGAGCCCTGCCTCCATAGCTGCAAATATCTTTTCTCACATTTTCAAATAGACCTGTACTACTATCTGCTTCCTTCTCCTCAATGGAACTCTGCTCTATTTTATCACTTGAAGTTTTGTGAGTGCCCTTCATTTCATACTTGCATTTAGCCCACAGGTGTTTCAAAAGAGCATCAGCTATAGCATGCTCATCATGGGGATCAACAAGGAGACCATTGTCAAGAACCTGCAAAACACTCAAAAATCTAATCTGTAGAGTATTTGTTTAACACTACATATTCTCAGGACAGACAAACAGAAGTTTACCCTATGTATATCAACAGGCCCACCATTTTTTGTGGCAACAATAGGCTGCAGCCTGTCCAAAAGGAAAAATAAGTGTTTTATAATGAAATTTCAACAATTACAGTTTGATATTGCATGATTAAAATAAATAAATAAATAATTTTTTATAAATAAAATAAAATAAAATAAGCCACTTGACCATACAGGTCATACTTTCAGTATAGAAAGAACTGATGCATTGGTGCTCAAAAAAGCACAAGGCCAGCATTGAATGTTTGCAAGGATGTTAGGCCAACCTCATCAGTGCATTTTTTTTTTTTTTGGATTTTTCATGTCCATGTAGGAGAGGGGGGAAGAGAAGAGGAAAAATGAAGGAAAAAAAAATGACCATAGAGTGTATTTTTTGAGTGAAGATCACTACACTTCCAGTCTGCATCTTATTTAGAATATATAGTTTACATTGATTGCCATATTTATGGCATACTCAGCACAATAATGTTACACATAAATATCCAAATATTCTGCAATGATGTTACAAATAATAAGCAAACATTGGTCACTACTGCAACAACAAACAAGAAAAAAAAAAATTAAATCACTGGGAAACTTCAGCAGGAGACATTTGATCTACTAATGCAGCAGCAATTTCACCATATCCCTCTGGCAACCTAATTGTTGGCTCCAGCCCGGACAAGCCTTTGAAAGCCAGTGCCAACGAGTACCCTAAAGCTCTTGCAACTGGCACTGCAACTGCATTTCCCACTTGTATGTACCTATTTTACCATAAAACAAATAAATGCATGTGCAACAACAGTCAATTTAATAGAAGAGCAGTGGTGGGCTGGTTACCTTTCTTTGATAGGGCCACACAGCTTATAGTAGTCAGGGAAGCCCTGTAACCTAGCATTTTCTCGGATTGTAAGGACTCTATCTTGAAGCGGATGCAAAATAGCCTGATTGTGAGGTTCGGCCCTTGTCACAACTGTGGGTACAGTTTCATCCCACCACAATCTTCTAAATGGCCTGCATAAATTAACATAGGAATTTAGCACCTAAATGTGATTGAACATGATGATGAAGATACAAAAATACTACAGCATACTTTGAGGAAGTTCCGCCCACAAATGACATTGCATAATCAGGAACCTGGAAGTTAAAGAATGAATTTAGTCAACTACAACAGCCAAGAGCTGAAGGAAGAAAAGTCATAAGACAAAGACAAACATACCAAGGGTTTCCCTGAACTCAAGTATACCCTCTCTACATTTGGATCCCACTGCACTTTATTGTCTACAACACTAACGCCAGGCAGATCCCTGAAGTTTGCTCCCTAACATAATATACACAATGGCTCAGCATTTTGAGGATCAAAACAACCAAAAAGCATCAAAGAATTTTTTATACCTTGGCTTTTGGAATGTGACAGACACGTTGATAGTCATCATCATTTAATTGTAATGGACGATGATCGTGCAACACTGTTCCAAGCAAACCTACATCATAAAAGGCATAGTTGTACTTAAGAGTGTTCGATGACATTAATGATAACATAACATGGGAGGAGTCAAAAACCAAACCAACCATCTCTCCCAAGCCTGATAAACTGCTGGAATTCAGACACAGGTTTATCAACATATTCCATATCATCCCTCTTCTCATTATTTTCTACCTGTAAAATCACACCATATAAGCTAAAATAACCACAGGTATTTGACACACACAATAAAAAATAAATAAATAACAATTACCGGAGGAAGATCAGATATTGCATCCCCTAGAAAGAGCTCTTTCTTCAATTTGGCATCATGCCCTTCATCATATGCAACAGTATTTAGCTGCATTCATGAAAGAACCTTATTATCAAGTTGCCAACAACAGAGGTTAACATTGAAGAATTAATTATGCATATTCTACCTCAAACTCAGTCGGAATAACACCTCTCACAACAACATTGTGTGTTGGCAATGGATATTGTGGCAATTTCTGCAAAATGAATAAGGTCAATAAGCAAATCTAATCATAATATAAACTGTACTAGATTGTGCCCTTTAGGAGATTTTATTACCTCTGCTCGCAGGGCACCCCACATGAAGACACGCATGCGAAATTGTGGAAGTCCATATGCTCCAGCAGCCATCATGCCCAGCCGTGCTTGATAATTCAACCCTACAAGCCGGCTTAAAGCATATCTCCCAAGAAAACCATTTGAAAATTTCAAAAGATCAACAACATTTTCCATTAAAACAAATCTTGGTCTCAAGAAGTCAACCATGTCCATAAACACTTTAAGCTGCTTGTTTTTTGGATCTTGTAAAGGATTCTTTGTGTTCCTAAAACGGTTGAAACCACTAATTCCTTGACAAGGAGGACCCCCACATATAACATCAACACCCCCCTATCAAACAGAGCATTAAAAAAGTTAGCAGCACACAGAATATTAATTAGTGAATAGAATATAGTTGGAAGAGAAAAATGACTTACAGGCAAAGGGAACCGTTTCGCTTTAAACCCATTTACCACAAAATCCTTTATTTTTAGTGGACAATCACTACATACCATAAAAATAAAATATATATTAATTATCACACAAGTGAATCTTAGGTTTTAAATTACCATTTCAATTTATACCTCAATCCATCTATAGGTTCCCATGTGTCATAATCTGCACCATAGCCCTTCCAATGTATCTACAAAAGAAAGCAAAAGGTTGAGAGCAATTGTATTTGAGGCCTTTCTAAAGAAATAACAACTCACAGTAGTTTCAAAATGTACCTTGAAGTATAGTCCAGGCTTTTTAATACCATTAGGATCTCCATAACAGACATCTAAAATATGCTCAACCTCATACACTTCACCGTTTACATTTTCAGCACCTTCATCATCTTCACTGTTTTCATCCTCTGCCTCTCCATCAATGTCTGAAATGTTCAAATGAGGATGCGGGGAGCAGTTTCCTTTTATTAACAAGCAAGATACACAAAGCTGCTCCCACTCCTTCAAAAGGGCCAAGAAATCTTCAGCAGGCTCATTTCTCACCTGAAATAATATCAGCACCACAAATTTTAATTAAAAATAACAAGAATAAATATACAACCTACAAAAGAAAATGAATTAGGGAGGATAATGTTACATTTGTCTCTGGATGGTTTAGCCTCAAGCTTTCACATGCATACTGATTCAAATCAACAGCCCATTTCTGCATTTGAAAATTTGATACAAGTTACCAACTTGACAAGCAAATATAAGTTTTCAAAAGCAATTATTACTTACAGTAACCAGATTAACACCACAACTATTAGCTCCTAGACATAATCCAGTAGACATTGCTCCACAACCAGAATACATATCCAGGAGAGTCATTTCAGAACTATCCTCTTTAGCTTCTGCAGATTCTGCAACATCGATCTCACTGGAGATTGTAGAATTGGACTCACTAGAAGAAGCTGTAACATCTGCATCACAATGTTTCATTTTAACATTTGAAGAAAAAAAAATGTGCTTCTCTTATACAAGGGAAAAAAACCTAACCAGGTGGCAAGTTCAGAAATGTTGAGCATGGTATCAGATACATTGTATCACAATACAAGTCACAATCAGCTTTTATGTTGTCCCTTGAATTGGAATTATCCTGTGATAAATCAGAAAATATTAGAACCTAATAGCAACAAGTTAAAAATGCTCAGTAATCAAGTAGCAACATACATTGGAAGGTATGCGATGAATATTGACTTTGTCAACAAGGCAATCAATGGTGTTTTCATCCTTAACTTCAGAAAAGAAGACACGCTGTTTGTCAACAAACTCATCACACCCTTTGATAACCTAATAAATGAACCATGTTAAATTATCATTTAGGATGAAAAAGTAGCAATTGAAAAACTCACTGGCAATGATTCAAGTACTTACAGTGTCCTTGGCTCTATAGTACCATTGAGCTGTAAAATAAAGTACACCATCAACTGCTTCAAACATTTCTATAATTCTGCAGATGTAATTATCTTCACCCTCTCCAGCCTGAACAGATGAAACATCACAAATCACAATACATAATTTTATAAGATTAAAAATGGAGAGCAAACCTTAAGAATATCTATTTGTTACCAAGTACATAAGGCATGAAATTCATATATAGAAACCTAGAAAAGCTGTGATAAATTCATTCACCAAAAGGTCCTTTTTCAATAAATTTCTTTATTTAACCTTGGTTCCTATTGTTTGAAACAGAAGAGTACAGCAACATGTCCTAGGATTTAGATAATACCACAGAAGGAGTTATCCAACCATTTTCAATGAATATTTACTAACAACTAGAAGTTACCAGATAATAGTGCATACTCATTCAGCTGAAAGATTACATAACCACTCAAAAAATGCCCAAGTATCCCATCCTAATGACAAAAGTAAAAGACAAATCAGAACCTTACCTTAACATAAGCATCATCCCCAAGCTTATAAACAAGGCCATCAACTTTTGCTGCTGTATAATGTTTCTTAGCCTGAAGTACCCCAGCAGATTCATATTGGCTGTACCACCAATTAATTACAAATTTATTATATTATCTAATCAGAACATAGACAAAACACAACAAAAATCTAAATCTTCGGTGGAATAAATGCATTAAAACAAAACATAAATAGGGCATTGAGCAGGAGAGGAAATTTACCTTGTTATACTCCTAGTTACACCATTTGATTTCTCAGTGCCCTATAACCAGAAACATTTAATCAAGAGATGTATAGCAAAACACAACAGAAATGAAGTAACTCAATTTAAACCGCATCAAACCTTCTGGTAGCGGTGAGGCCAGCGCTGCTTGGCTTCCTCTTCCAGAATCGGACCCCCAACAAACTCGCTGTCCTCGTCATTCGGGACGTTAGTGGTGACCCGTTTCCGCTCAGGCGGCGAAGCCTTGCTCAGCATGAGGTTTCCACCAGCAACATCGTCCGATTCCTCCTCGGCCACCGCAAGCTCGTTCAACTCCGAGTCCTTTTCAGCCGAATCTACCACCGCCTTCCGCCTTCCCCTCTTCGACTTCCGGCTAGAATCCGAGTTCGACGGAGCCTTCCTTTTGGCAGGCATTTCATTTCCAACTGCACTGCCAGTAGCCTCGACCATAACCTCAGTAACATCCTCCGTCAGATCGATAACCTTCTTCGGCCTTCCTCTGGTCGATTTCCTAGTGGAATTCGAACCGGTCTCCATAGCAAAGAGGTAGAAATGGAAGTGTTTGTCTGGGTAGGGTTTTAAGCGGGGGAGCAAG
This sequence comes from Ipomoea trifida, assembly GCA_003576665.1. Classification (NCBI taxonomy): domain Eukaryota; kingdom Viridiplantae; phylum Streptophyta; class Magnoliopsida; order Solanales; family Convolvulaceae; genus Ipomoea; species Ipomoea trifida. Next base: position 10,721,364 of record CP025654.1, read on the forward strand.
AGGCGGTAGTAGTCTCAGTAGAGAGAAATTCGGAAAAAGACAGTAATATATACAAGTGGAGATTTTGGGGCCGAAATTTTTGAAAAGGGTTTGGAATGGCGGGAACGCGGAATTATTGGCATTTTTGTAAAGTATATTTGAATGTACATGACGTCCGGGAAAGTGTACGTTGCTTTTGGTGGGGTATGAGTGTATGACTGGTTGACTGGTTGACTGATCAGTTCTTTCATTTTTGTTTGTTTTTCTTAGAAGGCGTTTGGTTGAGAGAACGGAATTAAGAGGAAAAAATTATAATTTAGTGATAAAATAATAAGGTTAGAATAAAGTATGAATTGAAGTTCGGTATGAAGGAATATGAGTACGGGGAATTGAAATGTAAGAAGTGGCAGAATGACTAAAATGTCCTTTTTGTTATTATAGTAGTAGTAATAATAATAATAATTCTTTCAAAATAATAATAATAATCTATACTATATATAAAAGTAAAATTCTCATATTTCATTTTTCCGCCCAAACTTTTGTAATCAATTAATTAAATATTTTATTGGTCAAATAATTAATAAAGCCTATTTGGTAAGAAAATGTAAAATGGAAATTAACTAATATCTATTAATTGGTAATATTATTTCTATATTTACATATCAATACTATAAATAAAATAAAAATCATCCCTTCAACTTTCCCGCAGAAATTAATATTATTAATTGATTGGTAAAAAAAATAATAAAGTTTAGTTGGTAACAAAATTTTATTTCCCAAATTTTGAGAATAATTAAATTATTATAATTGTGATAATAATGGAAACAAATTTTGCGTAATTTTATAAGAAAAAATAATTTATTACTACTAATAATAATAATTCGAATACTTATCTATACTATATTATTAAAAATAAAATCATCCTTTGTGAAATTTCCGCCCAAACAATAGTAAAGATAAAATGGAAAAAGAAAATTGAGTTTTCTAATTGATTGAAAATATAAAAAGATCCTAATTGAAAATGAAATAGAAATTTGATAAATTGAAAAAGAAAAAGGATATTACTAATTGACTGAAAATTATTTAAAAACTTTTTAAAAAATTAATTACACTTTCCTTTTGAAAACTTTAAATTATTTACTTAAAAAAATTAATTAAATATGGGTTGTTAGATTTTTTTTATAATAATTCAAATTAATTCATTCAAATATGAAGGAGTAAGAAAAAACTAAACGCTATAGGGTGAAAATGAATATACTTAAGGTATAAAAGTATAAGTGCCTATTTGGTAAGAAAATGTAAAATGGAAATTAACCAATATCTATTAATTGGTAATATTGTTTCTATATTCACATATAAATACTATTAATAAAAGAAAAATCATCCCTTCAACTTTCCCGCAAAAACTATTATTATTAATTAATTGGTAAAAAAAAAGTTTAGTTGGTAACAAAATTTTATTTCCCAAATTCTGAGAATAATTAAACTATTATAATTGTGAAAATAATGGAAACAAATTATGTGTAATTTTATAAGAAAAAATAATTTATTACTACCAATAATAATAATTTGAATACTTATCTATACTTCTATATCTATACTACTATTAATAAAAATAAAATCATTTTTTTGTGAAATTTCCGCTCAAACAATAGTAAAGATAAAATGGAAAAGAAATTTGATTTTTCTAATTGATTGAAAATATGATCGTAATTGAAAAGGAAATAGAAATTTGGTCAATTGAAAAAGGAAAAAGATATTACTAATTGACTGAAAATTACTTAAAAAAATTTTAAAAAAATAATTACTTTCATTTTGAAAACTTTAAATTATTTACTTATAAAATTTTATCAAACATGAGTTGTTAGATTTTTTTTATAATAATTAAAATTAATTCATTCAAATATGGAGGAGTAAGAAAAAACTAAATGCGATAGGGTGAAAATGAATATACTTAAGATATAAAAGTATAACTAGTGTTTTACCCGTGCGGTGCACGGAAAAAATTTTGTTATTATGAATTTAAATAATAAAATTTAAAAATACAAATATATTAAAATATACAATATATAATAATATAGTTAAATTTTCATATATTTGGTCAAGTATCTATTATCATAGCATACAAAATTAAAATTTTGTATGATTAATATAATCTCTAATCATATACATATTTATATAAATTTATAGAGAAAAATTTACATTATTAAACTGAATTATTCCTAATTAATCTTAATTGTAGTAAATATTCATTGTAGTAATTAACATGTATAATTATGGCAATAATCACAATTCTATAAAAAAAAATGTGCATATATTTTTATATTGTACAAAATAGTATAAATATAATATGTCTACATGAATGGATAAAAAGAGAAATTGATAATTTTTTTATTATATACTAATTTTTTTCATTGCATGAAAAACCATTCTTATTTTAAAATTTTACATTGATATATGAGTTTTGTATCAAAATATACTTTGGTGATATTTTAAACTTTGAGTAACACTTGTGTGAGACTGTCTCACAGGTCTCAATCCGTAAGACGGGTCCGATCTTTAACCTCATAAAGATCTTTAAAGATCCAACCCGTCTCACGGATTGAGACCATGAGACAGTCACACACAAGTTTTTTCCTAAAACTTTTATTTGTTATCATAAATAGTAATAAATGTCTAGAAACCATTTAGTTTTGTTTCTAAATATTTTTCAACCCGTAAATGTAGCACAATCAAAACATCTCTAGATCATTATTTAAATAATATGTCCATAAATCCATAATAGACTTTGTGATTCAATATTTGTAGCTCTCCCGTATGGGACTTGTATTCAAAAAAAATAAATTTCTTATTCCTCTTCATTTTAAATTGATAGATCTCGAGATGATGCATCATTCTTAAATATGTGAATTCCAATTAATTTAATAACATTATATTTAAATGTGAGACATGCATTTACCCAATAACATTATTTTTTTTTCAAACTCCGCAAATGTAAGTTAGTTCAATTAGTTCATTTTTATGTTAGTTTTTCTTCAGTTATGTTATTAACGTAAATTAATTTGTATTGAGCTCATAATATTTAAATAATAACTATTATTTTAGATTTGTAAATTTTTATAATT
>CP025654.1:10733175-10770921 GCA_003576665.1 Ipomoea trifida
CAACTACCAATGTTTAGTTTTTTTTTAATTTATTTTTATAACAATTATAATTAAGTTATTTCTCATTTTTCTCATATTTATTTTAGTAATATAATTACATAAGACATACTCCTATTATATATCAATCTTTTTAAAATAATTATAGACAAACAAGTCATATATTTTTCAAATAATTGATGAGTAGTACTTTTGCACTAATGTTATAATCAAATAAATGTACACGTTCAATATTATTTTTTTTTAATTTCATCTTTATTTGTATTATCTAAATATATAATAAAAACAATTTATCCGTACATCGCACGATTAATTGGACAATTATTTGCTCTAATTCAAGCAAGAAAAACATCAAAAAACATAATCGATCCAACCAATTTCATCAATTGCGCTATATAATATTCGATGTTATAATTTATATAATTGTATATCAATCCAAATATTCTTAAAATATTAAAACAAATCAATTCCATGCAACGCACTGGCGAAAATACTAGTAAGTATTATAATAAAATAAGAACAATAATAATAATAATTCTTTCAAAAAAGTAATAATAATAATAATAATAATAATAATAATAATTAATATTATTATTATTATTATTATTATTATTATTATTATTATTTCACAAATATTTTTTTAAAGACAAATGGTATGGAAGGAGGGGCAAAAGTATCTTTACACAAACAAAATTGCCCCTCCTCTCCACCAAATTGCAATTCATCATTTGGAGAGAATTGCAATTTCTTCCCACCAAACAACGTAGTTAGAAAATTCATTGAATTGAAATTCAATGACCTCTAAACTACAAACAACCAAAGAGACCATATTAGATGGCAATTTCAATTTTCAAATTCATTTCTAATGGATCAAATTTTTTGTGATAGCGGTTGTTGAGTTAAAGATGAGTCTTAAAAAAATTAAAGTCACGGTGAATCGAGTTGGATTTGAATTTTATGTACAAAATCACCTAAAATTCTATCCAACCTATCGTGCGTGTGTGTGTGTAAAAGTCATTCGGTGAGACTGGGTGGGTTTTGAAAAAGTCCACCGATGCGATAATTTTGAAAATTGTGGTTAATTATCAATTGATTTGAAGATAGGGTGGATCATGAACATTAAATTTGAGATTTATTTAAAGTGATGGAGTTTGTTAGATTTCTCATACCAATATAAATAGTAGAGAATGAGAGTACTTCTCACATCAAGAGATTGTACCCATCTATTGACTTTGTTACAATGTAGTATCTGTTCATGAGGCTCGAAGTTCTCGAACTCACCTCTCTCATGTGGGGTGCAACCGGGTGCCACTATACCACAAAGGTTTTTGGGATAATTCAAATATTTTAAACAGTGTGTAGTGTGTACTATTACAATTGACAACTTCATGCAATATTAAGCATCAAATGTGTACATGTATTAAACAGTTTTTAGCAAAACTAACTATTACGGAGTACATTTTTAATTGAATTTTTGGATACCCTATGTTTCGAACGATTGAATGATCCAGATGATGAGGACATTCGACCCCGAGAGTCTATTTTATTGAGAAAGTATTGGACTTGTCTAAGAGGTGTTGCCAAAAAGGTTTGAACCCAACCCTTCAAACTTAACAACACAAGCACCAACCACCCAAGCTACACACACAGTGGCGGACCCAGAAAATTTTGTCAGTGGGGGCGAAAGATAAACTAACTAGATATTCTATTTTTAAAAATGAAACACTTAGAGATCGAGTCATAAATATTGTTAACTGGAGATGAAAAGCCGAAATACATCAAGATAAAAATATTTAAAATAAAATATAAAACATACTCCGTAATTAATCAGATAAAATAGTTTGACTGGAAAACACATTATAAATCACTCATCTCACTATTAATATTTTTAAAAAAAAGTCACAATGTTACAAATAAAAAATTCAATTAGAATTCTCACTATTAATATTAAAAAAAATGCTAAAAACAAAATTTCACTCATCTCACTATTAATATTAAGAAATGAAAAAATATCACAATATTAAAAATAGAAAATTCAATTAAAATTCTCACTTTTGATATTAAGAAATGGAAAAAAAAAAAGGAAAAAAAATGCCACATTATTACAAATTCAATTAGAATTCTCATTATTGATATTAAAAGCTTTGAAAGAAATTCATCAAAGCCTACACTGTGGTTCGAACTGGACCATTATTGATATTAAAAGCTTTGAAAGAAATTCATCAAAGCCTACACTGTGGTTAGAACTGGACAATTATTGATATTAAAAGCATCAAGCCTACACTGTGGTTCGAACACTGGACCATTTCATCAATATAACGAAGCCTTACCATCTAAGCTATGCTAACCGTTGCTTACATCTTGGTATATTTAATATATATATACTATATATATGTGGTTGGGCAGTGGGGGCAACTGCCCCCACTGCCCCCATGCTGGATCCGCCACTGCGCACACACACACACACACACATATATATATATATAAAAATAATTTTTCACGGTAATTTTCATTAAGTTATAAAAAGTTTGTAATGACTAAATTTTATTTGCAATGAAAAAATAAAAAGTAAAAAATAAAGTTTATTCATGTCACCGTGTTGGAATAGTTTTTGTAATTCAAAATAAGTTGTAATGGTCTTATTAATAAATATTAATATCACAAAATAAATTGTAATAGTCTTATTGATAAATATTAATATCAATATTGAATCGTTATTAATGTGAATGAATATGTGACACACTAAATTTTATTCTGCAATGTTGGTTAAGATATCATATTTAACTATTTCAAATTAAATGTTATTTTTTGATTTTTTTTTTTGGTATGTCTATAATAATGCTAATTTTGTGTACAATTATTAATCAATTAAATAACTCTTAGCAAAGACTGAAATTACATCGAATGACATATTTACATCATTTGTTAAATATTATATACCTTGAAATCATTCATTAACCTTAAATGTTAGGTCACATGTGATGTTAATGAGAAATATTGACCACACTCTTGCCATTTGCAATGGTACTCGGTTGATTGTAATGAAATTAGTTGACCATGTTATAGAAGCATGCATATTGGCAAGGACAAATGTTGGCATTGGGCAAGCACGCCTAGTGGGGGAGAGGTGTGTAACATTGATGGTATCCAAGTAGTGAAGGACATGTGTAGCATTGGGCTTTTTATGCACCCTTTTGGGTCTAACGCCCCGAGCAATAATATTACTACTTTCGTACCCCATTATGTACTTTCATACCGATTCCAACAAAACCATCCGATTGAAAAAATTTCACTAATTTCTTTAAATCATTGTAATTTCATTGACCTCTATTTTTTTTCAACTAGTTTTTGTACATGTGATGCGTCCAACAAAAAACATAATATTAATCCTAATACTAAACCATAGTTTTATAAATGAGTTAATTCCATTTTTTGTCTTAGATTTATAGGTGACATTCCACTTTTAGTCATTTATTATCAAAACATTCACTTTTGGTCCTAGTATTACTGCGACATGACCAGTTTTGGTCCTCTATCAACAAAATCGTTGAAATGCCATTAAATACAAGGAAATTTAGATCTTTTTTTTTTAAAAAAAAAATTGAAGATGGAAATGTCCTTGTATTTAATGAAATTTAAACTATTTTGTTGATAGATGACCAAAAATGGTCATGTCACAATAATACTAGGATAAAAAAAAATGGATGTTATGATAAAAAAGGACTAAAAGTGAGTTGTCACTTATAATTCTAGGACCAAAAATAGAATTAACTCTTTTATAAATATTACAATATGGAAGCAAACTATGGAGTATATTTTTACTTGCCTACCATAAATATATAAATGCCAATGACCTTGTGGTCTAGTGACATCCGGTGTCCTGGTTATGAACAGAGTGGGTTCGAGCCTCAGAGGAGTCAACTGTTGACTAAGTAGCTATGAACAGATACTACATTGTAACAGAGTCAGTAGTACTCAATATATATATATATATATATATATAAATAAATAAATGTTTGTTGTATTTTTATTATGGCTTTTATGGGAAATCAATAATGCAAGTTGCAATCGATTTTTAACACTTGTAATAATGATGGTTAATGATATAACATAACGTAACATGATATAGGTAATTTTGTCTGCAAGATATGCAATTTACAACATTTTATGCATAATACACAAATCTCAGCTCTTAGTGCATTAAAAAAAAAAAAGCAAAAAACAAAACAAAACAACAGGGACATAAACATAGGGCTTGTTTGGTTATCAGCGGTTAGCAGTTAGCGGTTATCAAATAGCTGATTGTATTAGCAGGTTTGACCAGCGGAACGTATTAGCGATTTGTAAAAAGATGTTTGGTAAAATTAGCTGTTTAGATTAGCGGTTAACATGTAAAATGACCAAAATGGTATATATAATAATGATGATGATGTGGGATCTTCGTCAGTTTTAAAAAGAAGGGGCGTTGAGCTCGCTTATAAAAGGGAGCTCAACGCCCCACATTCTTCTCTTGCCCATCCCACATCGGATGGGCAAGAGAAAGAGAAGCCTTAGGCTTCTTTATTAAAGAAGCCTCAGGCTTCTAAATAGTTCAAATTTTTTTTATATTATAATTATAATTATAATTATAATTAATAAAGGGAGGGTGCTTTGGAATTTGGAAATATTCTTCCCCAAACGCCAACCCCAAACGTTGCTATTAGCAGTGTTTGGGATTTCAGTGGTTTGGAGCAAACCGCTGCTCCAAACCGCTGTTAACCAAACACTTACTTTTGACCTTGGTCAAAATGTCAAAGTTAGCGGGACCGCTAAAAATTGACGGATCCGCTATTAACCAAACATGCCCATAATCTATAGTCACACCTATAACGTTTTTCGATTTCAAAATACACACAAATCTTAATTACTACTTCTACTTTTTTTTTTTTTTTTTGGAAACTCTACTTTTACCTTTTTAAACGTTACTATTTCAAACTCATTAATTACAACCAATTTTGCCTCTCCATCCTTTTGAATGAAGCCTAAATATGTTAGTTAATTAATTCTTTAACATATGCTTTATTAACTGAGCCTCATTAGGTCTCCATTAGTAATGTGCGAGATTTTTATAATAATGAATATTTAAATTTTGGATTCTTAAGAGATATTCCGTAGTATTTCACTATTTCGTTTCAAGTTTCAATTACCCGTTTTGTTGGGCGTAATTAAGGTGTAATTGAATTTGAATTCAATAAAACATACAATTACGGTGTTTGGTTGGAGGGAATTGCAATTCGGCCGAATTGCAATTCCCTCCCTTTGTTGATTTACAATTCATGCCTCTCCCCTAAGAATTACAATTCGGTGGTAAATGGGAGAAAATAAGGTATTGTGATGACTATTTTGCCCCTGATTTACAATCCATTTCTCCACCTCTCTCTCATCTCTATCCCTGGTTCTGTATATATATGAAGTGTATGTATGATTTAGGAAGTGTGGATTCTGTATATAAGCAAAATTATAAGATGTGTATTTTGCTTATTGTGTGAAATTATATTATTATTATTATTATTATTATTATTATTATTATTACACTATATAAGGGCATTTTAGTTATTTTGTCACTTCTTACATTTTAATTCCCTGTACTCCTATTCTTGCATACCAAACACTGTAATTTCAATTCCTACTTTATTCATTGAATTACAATTCCACCGAATTACAATTCTTTTCCCCCCTAATTCCCTCCTCCCAACCAAACGCCCTGATATGCATTTTCTTCTATTTAATGCGCATTGTTCCCTTTATATGTTTTATTAATTAAACTCTAATTGGGTACACAATGAGTCATGGAGTGTTATTCTAAACTAAAGTATTTTGAAATATTATTTACCAAAATATGGTAGTTTTTTTTTTCACAAACTATAATAATACATGATGGTGATTACTTTCCGAAAATCGCACCTATATGATGGTTGGTAACAGACCTTCTACGCATGATGAGCACAACCCGACCTACTGACCTGGATCCGAGAACACGATGCCTTACCCTCAGAAACATCAAGGAACATGTATAAGCTCCGTTGGCCCCCGATCATGTGCTTGGGTGCCACGTGCCCATCATGCTGCGATACCGAAACTTGTTCCCTCCTCTTATTACGGAGGGGGGACTTTTTGACTACTGTTGTAAGCTAATCACATGCTTGGGAATCTCTTACCTACTACTGTCATGTATTCCGAATATAATACCTTAAACCAACAACCAGACTAGGCTAAGGGACCAAACCTGGAACCGACCCTAGTATCGTATTTCGTAAGTAATATCGATCGTATATACTACATCAATACATTTTGTCAAGTCATCACCTAGTCATTTGTCTTTTATGAGTTGTTATTATTGTCACATCATTTATTGTGTCATATCATCATCAATAAGTCATATAAAGCCACCTCATTATTGTCTATCATGTTACTTATAAAATAATTTTGTTCACAAAGGTTATTATCGAGAATCAAATCTTAATTAGTTAAATAATAATTCATAAATTTTTTATTCACTCTACTATTATATTAAGTTATTAATTTTAAAATTATTTTATTTAATATTCTCTCTGTCATGTTTAATATTCATTAATTAAACTATTTTGTTTTTCTTGCAGCGCAAACTGAATGAGAATGAAGGATCAACCGCACAATCTCTACTGTCCAATTCCCTTTTCACCCAGAGGTGTTTGCATACAGGGCACCGAAGGATTTCAAGTGCCCCTCCATGCCCACATATGATGGGGCTAGGGATCACTTGGTCATATTTCATGCAAAGATATTAGTGATCTGACTCGAGACCCCATGCACCGCATGATATTCTTTTCCACTTTAAATGGTGTGTTGTGAATGTGGTTTTTGGCATTGCCATCGCGGTCAGCGGACTCATTAGAGACCTTGGTTGACTAGTTCCTAGTATACTTTGTCGGTAGTATGCGATTAAAAAAACATGTCACGAATCTCTTCACCGTTCGACAAAGGGAAACATAAACCCTAAATTGGCATTCATAATGCACTGGTAGAAGGAGGTGCAAGCGGTCGATGGGCTAGATGACAAGTTCACCTTGACCATGTTCATAAAGTCACTTCGGGTGGGTGTCCTGTATGTTTGCATGCAAACAAACACACCCAATAGTTATGCCTTAGATATCCATCTAGCTAATCGATTTGTTGAGACCGATGAGGCTCTTAAGCAAAAGAGGAAGCAATACTAGGGTTGTTGTTTAAATGACATTGAGAGGAGTCTAGGTTGCGTTTTCATGGTCACCCTGCCAAGGAAGATAATATGTGCAGGGTGCGCGAGTGGTTGACCAGCTACCAGTTCAACGGGATACTGGCCATGACTGCCCAGCATACTGCTACACTTTCACCACCACCCTTATCAAACTAGGCGTCTGGCCGTTGTTAGCAGTGCCAACCCATGATAGGGGGAAATACTGTTGGTACCACCAACGCTCAAGACACTTTACCGATGAGTGTTTGATACTTCAAAACGAGATAGAGAATATCATTCAAAGGGATTAGCCAACGATTGACCACCCAACCAATGACGTCAGTGATTTTGAGAGAATATAAAATTATATTTGCTTAGGGCTCGAAGGATATGCCTGGTGTCAACATGGTTGCCCGACCAGTAGTTCAAATGAAGATATATTTGATGACCGAGCATTGAGAAATTGTGAAGAATGAAGTTGCCACCCTCTTAAGAGTAGCCACATTCGAGAAGTCGAGTATCCGATGTGGTTAGCCAACGTCTTCCTGGTACCCAAGCCCTAGCTTGGTGGATGTGTGTGGACTATATGGATTTGAATCAGGCTTGTCCTAAAGACCTTTTTTTGTTGCCCAAAACTAATTTATTGGTCGACTAGACTGTTGAGTGTGCCCTGGTGAGTTGTATGGATACCTTTCGATGCTATCACCAAATTTGTATGGCGTGTTGAATCAAAAAGGTTGATCACAATTGTTTGGCAAAAAGAAATTCCAATTCAAGTCAGAAAAGGAGTACACCAAGATTAGAAATCAAATCTCAAACAAACTAGGAATAACACCAATACTGTTTTGGTTCTGATTAGTTGGCTATTTAAAAGACCTCTCACCATTACACCATCCGTGGAATTCCGTAGCTAATCTTGTGAGGTATAAGAGAGTTTGAGAGGATTCTAAATTCCCCTAGAAAGTAGTACATGTGTTTAGGTTACAATAGATTAGATAGGAGAAGATCAATCTATTGTGTAATTTCTGGTCCCAAAACTATGCACTTTGAATATTAAGCTTTTAGTGGATTTAGGCAAATTCTCAAATTGAGAAGTGCCTCGCAGACTAGGTTTTTTCCCAAACTGCGTTATTAGTCTCTTGTGTTACAACTGTTGTTTTAACATCTCTGTGTGCTGCGCATTACATTTTTCATGGCGAAATGAGACGAACAACATACTGCATTTATCACCTTGGACAGAGTATATTGCTACAAAGTAATAGCCTTCGGCCTAAAAAAACTAGGGTGTGATGATAAGTGCCAAAAGTGTATCATTTTAGAAGCACAATTGATATGTGTTTATGCATATTTGAGCTTGTATTATGTCGAAAATAAGGCAAATGAGTGTGATATGTCAAACAATGTTGTATGTTGAATATGGGGAAACACATTGTGATGTTTTGTAAGGATTAAGGGCCCAAGATGGATGAAGATGCGGATATAAGCTCATGGTTGCACAAAGGAGGAAGACCAGGACAAGATCCACGATCGTGGTTGAAGAACATAATGTGATTCAAGAAGGCAGTGCATAAGTGCCCGAACCACGCCGCGATCCACGACCGTGGCCTACCCGTGGTCTAGGGCGATTTCTAGGCGCGAATATAGTTTTTAGGGGTCTATTGCTCAAATCATAAAATGTTTTAGTTTTAGATTTTCTCTTAGATTGTAGGGTGAAAAAGTGAAGAACCCTAGAGAGTGGAAGTGAAGGATTGGATCTCTTGTAGCTTTTGAAGATTGGATCTTGGATTTAGCTTTCAATTTGTATTGTTTTACATAATTGCAATTCAATTCTTGCTTTAATTTACTTTTGTTGTTCTTTGTCTTTTGATTGCAATTAGAGATTAGATTTTGAGCCACCACGAGTATGAGTGGCTAAGCTTTCTAAGATTGGATTGGAATTCCTAAGGCTATTGCATTCTAGATCTTAATTGTTTTAATTGAAGAGATTTGGTGCATGATGGAATTGCTATGTTGTAAACATCCTTGGATTGATCCTAATTTGTTGAGAGCTCCAATAGGTTAGGAGTGTGAGATTGAGAGATTAGCAAGAGATTGTGATATTTCATTAGTCTTGTTTGTTTACAATTCCCGCCCTACGATCCGAGAGGGCTAGGTCTGTAAGGAGAGTTAGACAATGTGTTCAATGAAATGGCTTAGCCGACTTAGGACCTAAGAGTCTAAGTCCTACGCGACTTAGTGCTTGTGCCTTGTTTCACCCTTAGTACTCCTCATGCACCTCATTAATTCTCCCTTAGAAAAGTGAATGTAATGCTTAGGGATGCCAATCCAATATCCTTTTCATATCTTGTTAATTCTTGTTTACTTTGCTTTACACAATTGCAACTCTTGAACCACTATAATGATGCATTTGCACCTAGCTAATAATTGTCATTGTATCCCTTGCAAATGCATTTTAATCTCTCCAATTTGTCATCCTTGAGAGAACAATACAAACTCGGGAAGTAATTCCAACAACTCTTTGACCTCTTGTCATGTGACTTTCACACAAATGGTGCCCAAGTTGTTTAGGAAGTTACTCGAAAAGAATATGGAGGCTTATGTTGATGACCTACTAGTCAAAATTCGAGAAGAGGTTGAGCATGCATTTGACCTGAGGGCAAGTTTCGAGATCATGAAGATGTTTAAATTAAGGTTAAACCTGAAGATGTGTGTCTTTGTTGTGAAGGGAGGAAAGTTTTTAGGGTACATGGTTACCCAATGGAGAATTGAGCCCAACCCTGAGATAGTGAAGGCAACCTTAGACATACAACCACCAACCACTTTGCTAGAAATTCAACTACTGACCAGCCGCCTAGCAAACCACCAGTCGGTTCCTTTAAAAAATCGGTTGAGCAGTAGCTACCCCTTTTAGAGGTCATAAAGAAGAGCGAAGGTTTCAAGTGAACGGTCGAATGCTAAGCATCATTCAAAGAGTTGAAAAGGTACATGTTGTCCACTTGTCCCCCTCTCCCCCTTGCTGGCCAAGCCCAATGAGGGAGAAACCTTGTACCTATATCTCATGGCATCTGACCAGGCAATTAATTCGGTCTTGAATCAGAAGGAGGGAAAGGTGCATTATCATGTTTACTACATTGCCAAATTGTTAAAGGATACAGAGACCAAGTACTCACTACTAGAAAAGGTGGTATATGCCTTGGTGACCATAATGCGCAAGCTAGTTCACTATTTTCAAGTTCACCATGTGGAAGTGTTGATCGACCAACCTCTGGTTAGTATTATGAGAAGCCCGACATCTTCTGGTCGGATGGTGAAGTGGGCAATGGAGTTAACTCAATATGGTTTGGAGTACAAACCACCGTTGTCCATCAAAGCCCAAGCTCTAGTAGATTTACTGTGGAGTGTTCAACAAAGGAACCCTCAAGTGGCCCGTCGGTCACAATGAATGGATCTGGTTGGTGCATCCCAAATGGCTAAATGCGGATGGAGTGGCTAGCGCAATACACTATGAGGGAAAAGTCATGTTGGCTTCTCCAAAAGGTTTCAAGGTACGCAACTCCTTGGTGTATAAGTTCAAGGCTTTCAACAATAAAGCGGAGTATGAGGCCATGATCGAAAGGGTACACTTGGTGATCACTCTTGGGCCAAGGAAGATTAGGATCCAAGAGAGAGAGAGAGAGAGCATGAAACTGTACGAGGATGTTGTTGAGGGGTTGATTGGTAAGTTAGAGGCCCACGAGGTTCATCATGTTCCCCGGGTAGAAAATCATGAGACCAACATTTTGTAATATCAATATTATGTTGTATCTATTTTAGTTTTTAATATGTTGTAGTTATGTTTAATGTATTTGAAAGTTTAATTAATATATATCCAATATTAGTCTTGTTTCGATCGTCTGAGATATTTAAAATGGTATAGTTTATATTTTTTTAGTACTACTGACTCTATTACATTGTATTATTTGTTCATACATACTTTTTCAAATAAGGAATATATATATTTTTTGAATACTATTGACTCTGTTACAATGTAGTATCTGTTCATACATATTTTCTCAACCTACAGCCAATGCCCCTACTGGGGATCGAACCTGTGACCTCTCACTTGGGAGGGCCAAAGCTATGCCGCTTGACCACAAGGCCTTTGGCAAGGGACACATTTATAATTATAAAACAAATAAGGGATACATTTGGAATTATAAAAGGAAATAAGGGTAAAAATGTAAATTGGTTCCCCCTCTAACATTTGTCGCTGGTGAACAGTGGCACAACACTGTTCACCAGTGGCATTTTTTTTACTGATTTGTTGTGTCTTTGCCGCTGGTTGGATGGTGGAATGAATTTGGTTGCCGATTTGCCGTTTTCATGCTACCTTGGAGATGCTTTTAGAGTAACCACAATAGTGATTTTTGAGGAAACAAAGCTTATGTGGAGGAGAGAGAATAAACCATTCTCCATGCAAAGACCTAGTTTTATCATAATTGTGGGACCCACAAGGAAAAACAAACATCTCGCCCTGGTTGTGTGAAGCGCAACCACAACGCCCAACCGGACGCGTTAATGAAGCTTTTCTCTTCTTCTTTCTTTTTTTTTTTTTTTTCAATTTTTTTTGTTTGTTTTTGTTTTTGTTTTTGTTTTTTTTTTCTTTTTTTTTTCTCTTCCATCTCATCTTTTCTTTCCTAGTCACACTAGCAAAAACTACTCAAAAACTACAACTATTGAAGATGTTCTTAGGTTTTTGTCCAAAGAACATCAGTAAAAATAGAGACTAAATAAGCTACCTTGGTGATTAATTTGGGGTACTATTGCAATTCTATGTTAATTAGTTAGGGATGAAAACTTCACTTTTGTAACTAAAGGACTAAACTTATAATTTTATAAAATTACGTTAATAAACATTTACCCTAAACCCTATTGAATTCTCTCGTCTTTGGTTTTCATCACGTCCGCCGACTCCGTGAAGCAAGCGGATCGGAGGCGGCGTCCAATCGTCTTCCCCTAGTGTCATCTCCATCTCAGACAATGTCCATCTTCATTGTTTTTTCTGCATTCATTATTTTCTCCTCCATCTCTACCGCTACCGATCGTTATTCTCTTATTTTCGCACGGTTGTTTCCCTTTGTTTTGTTTTATTGGTTTAATTGTGTTTGCAGTTTTTGTATTTTTCCTCTCGTTGTACTGTTTTGACGAGTTTCTTCCTCTCGTTTACTTGGCGAGTTCTTTTTTCATAATGCGTGAAACGATAAAACTAGTCATAACGTACGTGAATCTCATCCTGGGTGACAAACATGACAATGAAAAAGAGACTCCTATGAACTATGATATACAGTTCAACCCGATGAAGATATTGCCAATGGATAGAAGAATGGCGATGGAGATATTGTCAATGGATAGAAGAATGGAAATAGATACTCAAGTGGTGTGCAAGACTATTCAACTAGTGTCAGTCTTAGTTACGTTTGACCAAATCATTAAAGAAGCTTTAAGTTCCTTCAAAGAATTCAGCTTCAAATTTTGTGAAACAGTCTGCGAATCTAGTTTTCTATGCTAGGGAAGTTGTTCTATGTCTGACTGTAAGGAATGTTTGATCATTCCATCAATCTTTATTGTAAACGTTTCAGCCTATGATTAATGAATTAGCTTCTTTATTTTAAAAAAAAACTTATAATTTTATATTTCATTAGGTTGATTTAATAATTCTAATTCCAGTAATACCCTCATACGCACACATATTCTAATCTTAGTAGTGATAGTTCTAGAGGGATTGAGTAAGCTACTTTCATACGCACACATACATTCAACTTCAAGCACATTCAAGCCATATAAACTATTGAACCCATCTAATCAATTGACCTCCAATTCTAGAAATTATTTAAAGCAACCATTCCATATTCACAATTTCAGCCACAAAGAGATCCACTATCTTAAAGCATTATTAAAACCAGCAGCAAGCACAGTATTTAAATGAAACTCACCTACTGTTAGCATATCTCCAGTACCATTCAAGAAGAGCAGCTGCTCATAGCATTTCCGAATTTCATATTAAGGTTAAATCAACATTGCAGCAACAACATTAATGCAACAATACTTCCATTCTCAATTTATTCCATTCCATTCCCTAGCAGCAGCTGCAAATATTCTACTTCATAACACAAATGAATATTTATAACTTTAATCATCAAACACAATACTTAATAGCACAAATATACTACTTAATAGCACAAATGAATACTCAACACTTTAATCATTAAATTGAATACTTTATAGCCTAAAACTAGTACTTTTAAACACAAATAAATAGTCAATACATTAACCATTAAACCTAATACTTTATAGCCTAAAACTAGTACTTCATAGCACAAATGAATACTCAACACTTTAACCATTACATCTAATACTTTAACCATCAAACACAATACTTAATAGCACAAATGTACTACTTCATAACACAAATAAATACTCAACACTTAAAGCATTAAATCTAATACTTTATGGTGCAAATATACTACTTTATTATATCACAAATGAATGATCATGACTTTAACCATCAAACACAATAATTAATAAAACAAATATACTACCTAATAGCACAAATGAATACTCAACACTTTAACCATTAAATCTAATACTTTATAGTGCAAATATGCTACTTCATATCACAAATGAATACTCAACAGTTTAATCATTAAGTTTAATACTTTATAGCCTAAAACTAGTACTTTTAAACACAAATAAATAGTCAATACATTAACCATTAAACCTAATACTTTATAGTCTAAAACTAGTACTTCATAGCACAAATGAATACTCAACACTTTAACCATTACATCTAATATTTTAACCATCAAACACAATACTTAATAACACAAATGTACTACTTCATGGCAGAAATAAATACTCAACACTTAAAGCATTAAATCTAATACTTTATGGTGCAAATATACTACTTTATGGTGCAAATGAATAATCATAACTTTAAGAATAAAACATACTCCCTCCGTCCCATTTTACCTGTCTTACTTTCCTTTTTCGTCCGTCCCAAAATATTGTCCACTTTCCAAATATAAACATAATTATACATTAACTTTTTCAACTTTACCCTTCTAACTTTTGTCATATTTACTCCATATTCATTAATACCCCCACAGCTGGCATCCACTCAACTTAGACATAAAGCTCCACAAACAATCAAAGATGTACTCCGTAATTCACTTCATCTGTGTTTTTCATCCTTCTCTGATCTCCTGCAACCACACGCCACACCTGCTCCTCCCACCGCCGCCTCATCTTCGCCTCCCACCTCCGCCTCCCACTCCGATAACGCAGCCACTTCTACGCCTGACACCACCGCCTTATCCTCCGACCTTCACAACCACGCCTACGTCTCCCACCACCGCTCCACCGCCGCACCAATAGTCTCTATTTTTTTTTCTTTCCGTTTTTTTTAATCTCCTTAGAGCAAAGGAAAATGTAGAGATGATGATTTTTAGAAGTATTAAGTTAGTTTATTTTTGTATAATTACTAGGCGTGTAAAAGACTAGAAGATGCAGAAGGTCTGGGAGATTTCTTGAAGAAAGATGAAGAAATGGATTTTTTGAAGGAAGATAAAGAAATGTCTGATTAATATGAGTAAAGTTGAAGAAATGCACTGTAGTGAATAGTAATAAAGCAAGATGAAGAAGTTTACTGTAGCAAAGTTTGTCTGTAAGTGTAAGGGCAAAGAGGGAAAAAGTGTTAGCTTTTTTTGACTTCCTTAAAATTCGTGCCAATATTAAATCGGACAAGGATTTCGGGACAGAGGGAGTAATACTTTAAACATTAAATCTAACACTTTTTACCCTAAATTAGTACTTCATAGCACAAATGAATAATCAATACTCTAATCATCAAGCACAATACCTTTTTAGCACAAATATAATACTGTGAACATTTAGTGACATATTATTCTTGCTTTGTTCACTATATCTGTTATTTCCACATCTGTCTGATGATGTTGTTGTTTCCGTTTTCTTTGTTTAAAGTATTGTTTTTCTCTGTAAGACTAAAACTTGGAGTCATATTAAGAATACATAAGATTATGTGTAATCATTGAGAATATATGTGGATTAAATTCAATATGAAGTTTTTGGCAAGGGAGAAGTGAACATAGTGGTTCTGTTTCAGAGTATTCCTCAATCTAAATGTAATTAAAGTTGGAATAAGAATTACTCAAATTATCACAATAATTATTCACAAGCTTCCAAACATGTACTCTGGAACAAATTGCAGTTTCTGCTCAAGCATAACTGAGATGAGAGAAATTCTCATTTGCCGAGTTGTAATACTTACCGAAGTTGGAGGCTACGGCAGAAATGGAGATGGGGGAGATGAGAGGTAGAGAGCTTGAGCGGAGGATTGGAGATGGAAGGATACGGAGACGCGGATGAGATGGGAGCTGAGGATCGGAGATGTGAGATTGATGAGTGAAATTTTCATTTGCCGAGTTGCAATACTTACCGGAGTTGGAGGAGATCGATTAGAGGAGGCGGAGAGCTTGAGCAGATGATTGGAGATGGACGGAGACGGAGAGTTTGAGCGAAGGAGATAGGAGCGGATGATCCCTGTAGCAGAAATAGAGAGAGAAACATTGACTGTAGAGAAATGATGAAGGGAGGGCGTGAGATGCACATGTTGACCCATTTAATAAATAACCCGACCCGTCTCACGGATTGAGATCCGTGAGACGGTCTCACACAAGTTTTTGCCTTAGAAAAATTGTTTTCTTTGACGGGTAACACTTGTGTGAGACCGTCTCGCAGGTCACAATTCGTGAGACGGGTCGGGTATATATAATTTGGATCATGGTATTATAATTTAGCTAGTTGGGCGTTGGGAGAGTCAAAAGAATTAGCCAAACTGTATTGCGTATATATTGGGCTTAATGCGGATTAGGGTTTGTATTCATCAATCACGTAAGAATGCTGAAGGGAAAACTATATACAAGCTACAGAGTTATAGTAGTAATAGAACTATAATATAATAGAAGTCCTAACACTCCCCCTCAAGCTCAGGTAGGTGCAGCGACCTGAAGCTTGTCACGTAGAAAAACAAAGCGAGAAGCAACCAACGGTTTGGTGAAGATGTCCGCCAACTGGTCTTTAGTAGAAATGGAGTTCACCTGAGTTCTCCTGAAGCCACCTTATCACAGACAAAGTGATAATCGATTTTGATATGCTTCGTACGCGCATGAAACACATAATTGACACACATGTACGTGGCCCCGAGATTATCACATCATAACTTCAGAGGAGAAACCAAAGGGATACCGAGTTCACGAAGCAAAGACACAACCCAAGTGACCTCAGCACAAACATCCGCAATAGCTTTATACTCAGCTTCAGTAGATGACCAAGCCACTGTACGCTGCTTCTTACACACCCACGACACAAGATTAGAACCTAAGAACACAGCGAAGCCACTCGTAGACTTCCTATCCACAGGACAACCAGCCCAGTCCGAGTCAGAATAAGCATAGATGACCGAATGAGAGGACTTACAAAGCATTAGACCAAGGTGCGTAGTCCCCTTGACATACCGAAGAACCCGCTTGAGTAGCGCCCAGTGATCCATAGTGGGAGCATGCATCTGCTGGCATAACAAATTAACCGCAAAAGACAAATCAGGGCAAGTCATAGTGAGATACTGCAACGCACCAGCCAAGCTCCTGTACCTAGTCGGATCTGCATAAGGCTGAGAGGAGTCACAAGAAGCACGCGACACAGGAATAGGAGTAGTCAAAGGCTTGATATCAAACATCCCTGCCCGCTTCAGAATGTCAAACATATACTGCTTCTGAGAAAGCATCATACCATCCTCAGTAGCCACAGTTTCAATACCAAGAAAAAAAGAAGGACTGCTAAGATCACGAATCTTAAAGGCAGCAAGCAGCTTAGAGATAAGCATAGACACCAATGAAGGATCACTCCAATCCCCATTACCAAAATATCATCCACATAAACCAACAAATAAACACGCAACTCCCCCGGAGTAAAAATAAATAGAGAGACATCCGTTTTGGACGCCCGAAACCCCAAAGACAACAAGAAAGCATGAAGACGCATAAACCAGGCACGCGGAGCCTGCTTAAGACCATATAGGGACCGCTACAACAAGCAAACATGATCAGGATAATCTGAGTCAGCATACCCAGAATGCTGACTCATGTATACCGTCTCAGCCAACACACCATTTAAAAACGCATTGTGCACATCAAGCTGTCACACAACCCAAGAAGAAGTCAAAGCAAGAACAACAACAGGCAAACCGTAGTGGGTTTAACCACAGGGCTGAACATGTCAAAGAAATCCTGCCCAGCCACCTAGTTAAACCCCTTAGCCACAAGCCTGGCTTTGTGACGCTCTACCGAGCCATCCGCCTTCCCCCTTGGTTCGAAAGACCCACTTATAGCCTACAACATTCATACCTGCACGAAACGGCACAAGCCGCCACGTCTGATTCTGCAGCATGGCATTAAACTCAGCATCCATAGCCTCTCTCCATTTTGGAAAATGCATAGCCTGAGTATAATAGGTAGGCTCCGCAGGACACACCTCAGCCGACAAAGAAACTAGCACAGCTCCCTAAGTCTGAGCCCTGCTACGCGTCATAAGACCATGCTCCCGAGGCACCGAACCAAGAACAATAGCGCGACGTCCCCGAGTGGCCACCACGGCTGACTCACACGAGAAGAAACCACCACTGCACTGGGAACATATGATGACAAACTGGCAACACCCCAAGGCTGCGGCTGAGCACGAACAACAGTCTGCACAACATGTTTAACAGCAAAAGGAAAAACATGCTCATCAAAGCGAACATGCCTACAAATGGAGACCTTGTTAGTGTTCAAATCCATACATCGATACCCCAAGAAAGAGTTAGGATAGCCAAGAAACACACACGAAGAATAACGAAAGCTCATCTTATGGCAATTGTATGGCCGAAGATGAGGGAAACATTAGCAACCAAAGACACGCAAGAACGAATATGAGGACTCTTATTGGCTAAGACAGGTGTAGGCATCCTATTAATCATATACACCGCGGACTCAAAAGCATAGTCCAAAAATCTAGACGGAACAGAGGCATGAGCTAGTAAAGTAAAATCTGTCTCAACAATATGACGATGCTTAAGCTCAACGCGACCATTTTGCTCGTGAGTGTAAGCACACGACTGCCTATGAAGGATGACAAGTCTAAGAAACTCAGTATGCAGCTTTTTATATTTAGCACCAATATCATATTGAATGGACTTAATGGAACAACCAAAAGAACTCTCAACCAATGCATGAAATTGAGCAAAAATGGCATACAAATCTGATTTCAAACGCATAGGAAAAAACCAAGTATAACAGGTGTAGTCATCAATGAAAATAACAAAATATCAATAACCATTAACAGATAAAATCGGGGCAGGGCCCCAAATGCCGGTATACACCAAATCAAGAACACGCAAACTAGAAGACTGAACGCGAGAAAGAGGGAAACACGCAGATTTCCCCATTTGACACGCACTACAAATAGAATCTAACCGACCTGACGAACTAACTAAATAGGACTTCAAAATATGACTTTGAAAACGATGATGCGGATGACCCAAATGCCCATGCCAAACAAACGACGGCGCACGAGCGGAGAAAAAAGTAGACGAAGGAGACACCGGTAACAAATATAAGCCACTTGAACTCCTACCCCGCAGAAGCACCGTTTTGGTGCGAATATCCTTCACAACAAAATACGAAGGATAAAACTCAAAAACACACATCATTCTCAAACGCAAACTTCTGAACAGAAAGTAACGAAGTAGACAACCCAGGAACATGCAAAACACGAGACATACGAAAAGAACGGAAGGGGGTAGAAAACGATGTATAGTCAACATTAGATATAGGCAAGGCCTTACCGTTACTAACTCGCAAGGTGTCTGCACTAGTATAATCCTTAGAGGCAGTAAAAGCACGATCATCCGGAGTGGCATGGTCCGTAGCCCTCATGTCTGGGAACCATGTCTGAGAGGCCAACGACACCCCTGGATCAGGAGCACTTTGAAACACCATGTGAACCTACGAACCATCGGAGTAGCGGCGATAACAAGTCACTACGGAGTGCCCCTGTAAATCACAAATCTGACAACGCAAAGTAGAACGAGAGCTGCCGCTGCGACTTCCGCGCCATCCACGACCTCGCGACTGCCCAACCTGTTGCGACGAACCAGCGCCGCCACACCAGGTCTGTCCATACGGCTGCGAGAAACCAAAACCACCACGCTGAAAGCCGCCATGCTACTGCTACCCACCGTGACGGCCAGAACGCCCAACACCTCTCCGTGCGCCAAACTCCTAGCCGCCGGCGAAAACTCATCGACATGAGCGAATTCCTAAGCGCCCAGCAAGTTTGCCATCTCATCCAGTGACATTGGCTGAACATGCGAGGACAGGGAGGCAGTAAACGACCGGAACTCTGGACACAGGCCGCGAAAAACGTAGATATTCATCTCATCGGCGGTAACCGGGCGACCAGCAAGCACTAGGTCCTCCAACAAGACGTTTACACGGCCGAGATAATCCACCACCGAAGCTTCACCCTGCTGCAGCGATTGTAACTGACCAAGGAGATGAATCGCACGAGCGCGCGATGTAGAGGCCAACGCCAACTCAACTGCCTTCTAAGCCGCCATGGACGTCCGTTTACCAAGCACCAGAGGCATAACCTCTTCAGATAATGAAGATATTATCATGGATAGGATCGCTTGATCCTGCTGAAACCAAGCGCTGTACGCCGGATTGATAGAGACAGTAGAGGTGGCGGCAGAGGAGGCCTCACCGGCCGGCAGCGGCAGCGTGGCAGGCGGGCTAGGAACAGAACCATTAATATACCCCATCAGATTCTGACCGTGAAGAAACAGAACAAGTTGTGCCCACCAAAAAAGAAATTTCTACTATTGAGCTTGACACTCACAAAATGATGAGCCGAAGAGAACGAATTCGGCAACGAAGGAGCGACCACATCAAAGACAGTCCGCTCGGAAGATACCGCAGCAGAACCATCGTTGGCCATGGAAGAAGAAACTGGCTATGATACCAGATTAGGGTTTGTATTCATCAATCACGTAAGAATGCTCAAGGGAAAACTATATACAAGCTATAGAGTTATAGTAGTAATAGAACTATAATATAATAGGAGTCCTAACAATGCGCGCCAACCTTTTTGCAAATTAATAGGCAATTAAAACTCATCTCACTTATCCTCAGATTACAAATGCAAACTTTTATTACATTTTTACAAAATATAGTAAACTCGTTTATATTCATACATTTTTATTACATTTTATATTTAGACTATAAAGTATTAAATATATCTAAGTTAAATTGTGCATTAGATTAATGCTATGAATTATTACATTTAGACTATAAACTATTGTTTTTAAGATTTAAAGTATTAAATATATCTACCTTAAACTGTATACTAAATTTGGGCTATGAAGTATTACATTTAGGCTATAAAGTATTGTGTTTAAAGCTTAAAGTATTAAATATATCTACCTTAAACTGTATACTAGATTTGGGCTATGAAGTATTACATTTAGGCTATAAAGTATTGTGTTTAAACCTCAAAGTATTGAATATATTTACCTTAAACTGTGTACTAGATTAAAAAAAAAAAAGATTAGTGCTATGAAGCATTACATTTATACTATAAAATGTTGTGTTTAAGGCTTAAAATATTGAATATATCTACTTAAACTATGTACTAGATTAGTGCTATGAAGTATTGCATTTAGACTGTTTAAGGCTTAAAGTATTAAATATAGTTCTTCGCTTTGCATCGAATTAAACCACATGCTCCACCGCTTGTGCGGGCCCCCGTCAATTTTTTTGAGTTTCATTCGTGCGAACGTACTCCCCAGGTGGGATATTTAACGCGTTAGCTGCAGCACTGCATGGGTCGATACGCACAGCGCCTAGTATCCATCGTTTACGGCTAGGACTACTGGGTATCTAATCCCATCCGCTCCCCTAGCTTTTGTCTCTCAGTGTCAGTGTCGGCCCAGCAGAGTGCTTTCGCCGTTGGTGTTCTTTCCGATCTCTACGCATTTCACCGCTCCACCGGAAATTCCCTCTGCCCCTACCGTACTCTAGCTTTCACCGTTGGTGTTTGTTCCGATCTCTACGCATTTCACCGCTCCACCGGAAATTCCCTCTGCCCCTACCGTATTCCAGCTTGGTAGTTTCCACCACCTGTCCAGGGTTGAGCGTGAGCCCTGGGATTTAACGGCGAACTTAAAAAGCCACCTACAGTTTAGGGCTTAAAGTATTAAAGAGTCAACAGTAGTCTCGAACCCACTCCCTTCCATGTGGGAGTATAAACCGGGTGCCACTAGACCACAAGGTCTTTGGCATAAAGTATTATATTTAATGCTTAAAGTATTAAATATATCAATCATTTCTTGGGCTGAGAATAAGGTTTTAACTCAAAAAGTGAAACAAACACAAGGATATAAAAGTATTCATACACTGCACTACACTACACTCAAAAGTTGAGAAAAAATGGCAAAGATCTCAATAATCTCACCATTAATCCTCTTCACCACCTTCATACCATTTCCATTACTGGTCATCTTCATCATCAACTTCATAAAAACTCTCAAGAATCCCTTTCCTCCAAACTCAACATAGATCCCAGAGCTTACCCAATCATCAGCTCCTTCTTCCCCATCATCGCCAATTGGCGCTGCCGCGTTCAATGGATTGCAGATGTTATCAATAGTACCGAAGGAGGAGGACATGGGAGAAAGCCGAAGTCGATCTATCTGGGAAGAAATTGTCTGGAGCAGGAACTGATAAGCACCAAGAATAGCTCATTTTAGGGGTCATCTAAGGGCTATAATTGTATGGTTTAGTACCCCTTTCATAAGAATATCATGCGTTAAGACTCGAATGTGACCAAAACCGCTAACAAGAGCTTGGAAGATGCTTTTAAGCTATTTTGCAGCAAAACGGAGGACCTAAGGCCGAAACGGAGCGGAAAATGGAGAAACCATGAAGCAGGAGCCTCACACGCGTGTGGAGGGGCGTGGAAACATTCCAGAGAGCTCCCACGACCTCCACCACGCGTGTGGAAGATCGTGGAAAAAAGTCTTCGCGGGCTCGACGCGTCGAGAACGCCTGTACCAGCCCTAAATACTGCTGCGCGGAAATTGTCCATCTTGTCCCTATTTTGTTCCCCCTATATAAGGCTCCTTATTTCAGACCTTGGAGGGCATTAGGTAGTAGTTAGGTAGCTTAGGTAGGGGAGGGGACTCCCAATAATTTAGATCTAATTTTCCTTTCCAAAATTCTTCTCCTTTGGGGAGGAAAACATTCCTCCTTAGGATAGATTTAGGATTTGAAGATGAAGATGTAGATCCAAGAACTCTTTAGGTATAATTTATCTTCTATTAATATAAAGTTTGAATCTTTACTTTCTTGCTTTGTTTATATTGCTTCTATTTAATGTTTAGCATGTTAGAGTAGAGTAGAAAGGGGATTGGTGGCCCCATGGTAGATCTATGTGGATGTTTAATATTATTGCTAGATTAAATGTGAGCTTTGTGATTGTTGGATGATGATCTTGTGTGGATGATGTTCATACTATTTTGTGCCTAAGAGTGCACCTTAGGTAGCAAACTCAAAGGAAGTGAGTGTGTGCGCGATAACGGCCACTCACGAGTCTCACTCACCACATCTCCGCTCTTAGTCCGAAAGGACAAGATCCGAAAGGAGTGGTAGACAAAGTGTTCGATGAAATGCCCCAACCGAATGAGGATGTGGGAGTCCAAAGTGTGACGCCACTTGGTGATGTGTCATGAACTCCCTAGTCTATTCCACATCTCTAGCTCACGAAACCATACAACGATAGACCACATAGAGAAGCTTAAGGCCCCAATCTCCACCTTTCCATTTATTTTCATCACAATCCTTACCAACCTTCTTACCCCCTTACAAATGAATCCTATCCCTAGCCATTCTCGTAACTCTTGTCTTTCAACCTCGTAGATGCCAACACACTAATTCGATTCCCATTCGCCATCCTTGAGAGACACGACACTCGGGGAGTTTAACTCTTCGTTTTACCACCTTCACCTTCACCTCCCACTAAATTACATCCTTCAGGAACATAGGGAGGAACAAGGAGATTGCGCGTGGATGGCATGTGATTTACCCGTGTAATAATAAAAGATCCGACCCGTCTCACGGATTGAGACATGTGAGACGGTCTTACACAAGTTTTTACCTTCTTTGGCTGGGTATATAATTTGACAATATATATTTAATATATTAGTAATTCTGTCCAAATTAAACTATAAGCAATACATTTTTTTCATCATATTAAAATTTCATTCATTGGATATTTTGGGTGACGAAGTTATAAATATTGGGCAACAAGAGAAATGTGCAGCCACGTGTACGCAATAGGTAAATCCTGTATTGTGACCATAAGACGGGAGGTAAATAAGTCTTTGTTGATCACAAACGATTGGCTCAAACTAACCGAAAAAAAACCAATAAGTCACTATAGCTGGAGGTTGAATTTGTAAAGGCTGACCAACTTAGTTAGAGTACGTCGCACGTACTATATTAGACATTTCAATATAGTAAAAAAGACAGTGTTTTTAACCGACAAAAAGACTATTCGGTTTGAATGTTCAAGAAACAACAATTCCAACATTTATGATAAAAACGCATATTAGTTCAGTTTGTAATTGCAGCACGTAATGTACATTTTACCTTTAGGATCCCAACTATATTGATTTTATTCTGATACATAAGTTATATGTATATATTATGTATAACTTGAGACACAATGTTACAATTGAACCTATAACAACTGTACAGATAAGGAGTGTAATTAAATAGAGTGCTTTATTACTCTCTCTATGTACATGCACCTGTAACTATCTATGAACCCACTATAAACAAATTGCACACCATTTTTCTTAAATAAAAATAAAGAAATAGGACCATCATTCCCTTTGCTTTAATAGGCAGTTTGATTCACTCTAAGAAATATTAATTGAGTAAAATTCTATAGAAAATGGATAGGAAAAGATTTAATATTTTATTGTTTAGTTCATGAAAATAGTAAAGATTTCTTATTGTTGTATATAGCGTTGCAATATGCTTACTTCACAGTAGATAATCTATTTTGTAAGTCAAGCACGCTTAATATGGAACTCTTTAGTTATCTGGTTGCCCTCACAGCACCACATCTCAAATGGAGCAGGGCTGAACTTGGTTGACCTGGTGGACGCTTAGCAATTCACCTCCTAGCACCTATGACAATATTTGATCAAAAAGTCCAGTCGTGCAGCCAAACCCATTTAACCACATCCTTCCATGGTAAGTCACAACATCCTGTTTGGAATTAAAAATGGCCTGAACTCGACCAACCCAACCGACTGAACTTGACTGACCCGGTGGACGCCTAGCAATTTCCCACCTAACACCTACAAATATTTGATTACAAAGCCCCACATCCTTCTATGGTAAGCCACAACGTCCTATCTGAAATCAAAAAGGGGCTGATTTCGACCAACCCAACCCACGCTCAACACTTATGAAATTTAAAAAATCTAAAAAATACCCAGGGAATTGAAATTTAAGGAAAAAGAAAAAGTTCTCCCAATACCCAATTATGGCATTTCATGGATTCAAGAAAACTAATCCTTCCTATTAACCAAAGGGTGGGTTTTCTAAGAGCCTTGAATAAGTATGAGCATAAACTTAGTCACCTTATCCTACCCAAATTTCATCCATGCTCCACAAGCTGCTATCAACAGAAAAATCATCCATTGAAGTGTTTCCTTCTCCAACCTGATCATAATCAATGAAGTAGTCCTCTGGCCCTGTGAAAAGTGGAGGGCTGAAAGCTTCCATGCCATAATAGGCAGAGTGAGCATTGGCATGAAATGGATTATCAACAAGGGGTGGGAGAGGGGAAAAGTATGTTGATTCATTAGTGGTGTTGGAATTTGTTAGAGGTTGATGGCTACTATTGTCCTCATATGTTGTGGTGAGGAGGGGTTGAGGGTTTTGGGGTTGAATGGATCCATATATTTTGTGAAGCAGGGTGGGCACCCAGAAATTGCGAATCAGTTGTTGAAATGCTGCACTGTTTGGATCAAGGTTGAGATGCTTGGCCTGTTTCTGCACCCGTGTCCTCCAGTAGTTCTTGATCTCATTGTCTGTTCTGCCCGGTAGATGTTCCGCGATTTTTGACCACCTGTTGCCCCACTTCAAATGGAGTTCAAGTATCAACAGCTGTTCTTCAGGGCTGAGATTTCCTCTTTTAACATCAGGTTTCAGATAATTTAGCCATCTCAATCTACAACTCTTCCCACTTCTCCTCAAACCTAAAATCAGTAGAATGTTAAAAAAAAAAATCCTGAAGGTCATATATATATGTTGAGCGGATGCCAGTAAAGGAAGTCTAACACCTGGTGACTGAGAATTGTTGGGTGGAGGCCGGTAAAGGCAAGTCAGTACCCGATGGCCGAGGATTGTTGGGCAGAAGCCGGTAAAGACCAAGTCCAGCACCCGGTGCCGGTGGCTGGGGTTGTTGGCGGAGACCGATAAAGGTCAAATCTAGCACCCAGTGACTGGGATTGTTAGGCGGAGGCCAGTAAAAGCCAAGTCCAACACACAATAGTTGAAGATTGTTGGGCGGAGGCCGGTAAAGGCCAAGTCAGCACCGGATGGCTAACTATTGTTGGGTGAAGACCAGTAAAGGTCAACTCCAGCACCCGATGACTTGGGATTGTTGGACGGAGGCCAGTAAAGGCCAAATCCAGCACCCAATGGCTGGGAATTGTTGGACGGAGGTCGATAAAGGACAAATTCCTTAGAATCTAGCGTCTCAAAAATGTGTGGCAATATATAATGAAATAAAGTTACGTTATTAATTATAACTTTTGGCATAAGTGGTAAGCTTTTGATTCTAACAATATATATGGATAGCAATTAATTACCTGCAGTCTTGGCCAGCAAATTCCATCGGCCTTGGCCATGAAGGGCAATGTAGTGAATGAGAAGTCCATCTTCTTCTTCAGTCCATGGACCTCTCCTCAGCTGCAGTATATCATCGTCGTCACTTCTCGAGCTTTGTGATGAAGGCTGCATGGCTGTTTCAATTCTACCAAATTAAAGCAATGAAGAGATACCAGAGACTACTTACTATAGAGCTCAAAAGTTATATATGAGGTTCCAAGAATTTAACAATGCCCGAGTCCTAGTTTGTTTTCGATGTGCTACTTTTCAAAGGAGCTGAGGTAGTAGGTGCAAAATATTTTATGGAGTTTCTGCTCAGTTTCCTACAAACCCATTAGAAGTTTCAAAAGACCAATATAATGGAATTCCCACATATTGGGCATTGATTCTTGGTTGGTTCCTAGCTTGTATGGTCCTCCTGTCTACTCATTCTTTATTCCACTTAGGTGGATGGAGTTAATCAAAATAACCAAAAAGTTAGGCTGCTGCTATATATTGGTTTGGAATGAAAATTGTGTCTATATAGTGCAGTATTTTGCAAGGATAGGCGATTGGTTTAAAATTTGAGTATGTATGAAAACAACCAACAATATGGGGTTTCAAATTTTGAGATGATTTCTATCACCTATTAGACCAAAACAAGATATAAGTTGTTGATGGAATTCTGGAAAAGGACGCATATATGATGTAATCAATTATATTTCATTTGTAAAAGGAATTTGTCATTCTATCTCTTGTATCCATTTTAGTCGATGTCTAGGATAGGATAAAATGGGATTAGTATGTCCACACGAGCTTAACTCACTGGTTCGGTATGTTATATTTGGGAGAAGAGATCAAATTTTAAAATTCGACAATAAGGTCAAATTCCTTGTATGCCAGCATTGACATTTGGCCAATAAGATCAGTATCTCAACTCAACCCCATCAACAACTCTATTCTTAAGTCTCACAACCAATTATGAAATTTGAATCAAACAGTTATTGATGACACGACTTATTTGTTTTTAACTTGTTAATTTCTCAAATAATAAAACGTGTTTGACTAAACAAATCGTAATGAATTTCTCACCCGCGTTATAGTGGTAAATAAAGGGTGCTTGACCAAATAAATAAAAATAATGCTTATCTCACAAGCTGCACACTAAAACGTGAAATCCCTGTTTTGTGTTCTCTGAAAAAGGAAAGTGGGAAAAGTCATGATGTTTGTTGGAATATAAGAACTGGTCCCCAAATTCAGTAGCTTGGTTTTCACTTTGGTGGCTACTCATCAAATTAAAAGAACTTGTTAATCACCATTAGCCATTAACAAATACACATAGGCTGCTGCTAAGGCCTAAGAATGTCTTCTAGAGCAGCAAAAATTGACTCTGTTCAGTGCATTGTTTCTATCATGAGAATATCAATTAGGCAACCCAATCCTATTCACTAGCACATATTATGACAACTTCCAATAAAGGGTAATCAATGAATTTTTTTTAATTAATATTGAAATGATGAATGTCATTTTTTTTTATAGTAATACTGACTCTATTACAATGTAATATCTGGTCATACATATTTTTTCAACCTATTATAATGATGAATGTCATTAAAAATCAAAATTGAGAATGTAATCTAGGTTGATTTACTTGTAATTCTTTGCCAGTTAGGATTACAAGACATGATTTACTCACACTCGAAAGGGTTGTGGGTTTCCTTCGTCGTAAAAAAATTGAGAATGCAGTTAACAATTACAAAAGGTTGTCACCCACAAATTCCTCACAATAGCCTAGACAGCCAGCAAAATATTAGTGCTGCCTAGTAAAACAAAAAAAAAAGTACTAAAAAATGAGGTGTGCAGAAATAAAAATAAAAATAGTAATATTAATGAGAATATCACTGAGAATAGAGTATCTCTTATCTTCTCTTCTCTTCTCTGTTTTGTCATAATTAGTAGCTACCAAATCTTCAATTGGCTTACCTAATTTCCTGACAAAACTAGAACATATAACTTGATCACAAGAAGTTGACAATTATATAATATGAAGAGAAATAAAATCACTTTGATTGTACATGGGAAGAACCCACTATTAAGTTGAGGCAAAGAGTCTATCCAGATTTGTCTAAACTCTAAAGACACATCAAGTTAGGTCAAAACAAGCAGCCACCAAAATGAAGACCTCAAGACTGCCTGGCTTCAACAAAACTCTGTATAATGCAAATCTTCATTCACCACTCACCAGCCCATGTTTTTACATTGTTGGATCTTCAAAATAGGAATCTGGGATGTGTACCGGAGACAACAGTGCTGAAATGCTTTTAAACTTGGGCTGCTTGTATTTCTCCCTTACAGCCACCAAAGATCCTCCTCTTTTACTTAATTGCAAGTCATGTATGATAGAAACACATTCCTTAAAATCAGCTGGCTTATATCCAGTGTAATCTTGCAGTGTTTGGTTCCAGGGATGCACTTCTGGGATAAGTGTGAACCTTGAAAGGAATACAACAGCTGCAGCCACCATAGAAGGTAAAAACTTTACACAGCTATAGTCCAACAAACTCAACTCTGCTAGGTAGTAGCCCAACAACTCCAACTGCAAATTTTGTGATTTATTATAGTCTTCTTGGTTAAATCTTCTGAGAAATGTCTTAATTGT
Source organism: Ipomoea trifida (assembly GCA_003576665.1). Lineage (NCBI taxonomy): Eukaryota > Viridiplantae > Streptophyta > Magnoliopsida > Solanales > Convolvulaceae > Ipomoea > Ipomoea trifida. The sequence goes on from CP025654.1 coordinate 10,762,106, forward strand.
GGGGTTTCCCAATTCAAACTTGAGGGCATTGAGCACATCTTCTTCCATCTTCACTACTTCTTGCTTGGTATAAGTATTGTCAGTAATGTAACAGAAATCTTCCACATGGGGAGGACTAATCTCCTCATATTTCGAGGCAATAAGCATTGATGAAACACCCAAAAGCTGAAGCTTTTGGCGGGAGATGGGATTTTTGGACAAGAATCTATCGATGTAATCAATAGTTAGATATAGAGTATCTGAGAGAAGCTTGTATTCCTCTGCAACTTCCACTAGCCAGTCCACCAAAATCCCTCTCATGTTTGCACTAATATCCTTCTCAAGATAATCACGCAAAGGTCTTCTTTTCTCTTGCGCCTCCATTTGACGCAGATACTCGTAAATATCAGAAACGTAAGCACTGCACATCTGAGGGTCATCGGATTTAGAATCAATACTATCCTTCACCGCATTATCCCCTTTCTCCAATTTCACAACCTTCTTCACCTTCCTCTTTGCCTGCTTAGTCTTGGGGCTGTGAAGTTTAGACCCCAGATTTTCAATCTGGTTTGGAAAGTCCTTGATCTCCCCCAACGCTACCCTCTTCTTCCCTGGTTGTTGCTCAACAATAAGTCCATCTGCCGCTCTCTTCTTCGCCAAGCGAGTGACTCTCATGCAGTTTTCTTGGTCCGCCATTGCTTCCTCTTCTGCATTTCTGCTCCGATTCACAGGAATTCGAGTCGAGAAAAAAGGAGACAGAGAGAGGGGGTTGCGACGAGTGAAGATGGGGAAGGGAGGAGGAGTTTAGGGTGTATATATCCGCCATTTTTTTGAAGTTTTGAAAATTTTTGAGTTTGGAATTGCGCGCAGGTGTTTTCGTGTCAAAGAAGTTTTTGGTTGTTCACTTCAATTTTTTGTTTTTCCATTTCTAATTTTCTATTTTTTCAATTTTCCATCCTTATTTCTCCAATTTTTCATTTTTCCATTTTCTAATTTTCATTCTTCATTCTTTTATTTTTTTAAACGAGCTTCATTCTTTTATTTTTTTAAACGAGTTGACATGATAGACACGTTTTGTTAACTGATTTCGAATTGTGTCCACGTGATATGACACGAAACTCGTTTAAATCCGCTAAATCTATTAATATATATATTTTTAAGAACTACAATTTAAAGTTAATTACATCAAAAAGAAATAAAACATACAATTCAATCCATCAAACAAACTTTAAAAAAATCAATCTATAACATTCATATATTTTGTAATCTCATTCATGACTATGGTTATTACCTAAATGCTAATGGTTCTTAGCGGATTATAAACAAGTTTCTGTAAATGGGTTCGTGTAAACGAATTAACACGATAATATTAAAGGGTTAAACGGGTTCTTAATAGGTTTAAAGGTTGACCTGTTAAGACACGAAACATAACGGGTCAACCCGTTAACGACCCGAGACACGTTAAGGCTAAACACTAATTCCTTATTTTCGTGTCCGATCTCGTGTCGTGTCCATAATTGTCAAAGTCTAATAATAATAATAATAATATAACAAATATGTGCGCATGTAACATAATAATAATAATAATAATAATTTGTGCGCATAAGCACAAAAGAAATAATAATAACAAATATGTTTGTGCGCATGTAACAAAGGAAAAGGAATAATATTTGCGCCCAATAGGGAACAACCCGAATTTTCCATCTCTCCATTTGGAGAATGTCTTCTTTCTATTCTCCAAAATTGTATAAGAAGTGGAAGAATAGAGATGAGATTCAAATTGGAAAAAGGAATTTAGTAAACAAGTTTTTTATTTTCCATTCTTCCACTTCTTCAATTCTCCAAAAATCCTCCATTTTTTCAAGTTACTAAACGACCCTTTTATATTTCAGGGAGTTCTTAAAATATTTTATCATAAGATTGTTTAGGGGATACCTTTCTCGGCCCATAACACCATCCTCATCCTTCAGCCTTGATATGTGATTATTAAGTCTTCTTCTGCGAACGGAGTTGTGGAAATAAGTAGTATTATGGTCACCCTCCTTCAACTAGAACTCCTTTGCCCTCTGCTTCCATCAAGTGTTCTGATGTTCAAGGGCCTTGAGATGTTGGTACTTGGTACTGAGCTTCCTTGAACATAGCACATCCAAAGTTGTCGGTCTTCTCCTTCAAAATCTCCATGCGTTTTGACCAATATTCAATCATTTGTTTGAAATTGATTGTGAGCCCTCTCCCCCATCTCCACACCGCAGCACTGCAATATATGTGTTGGATACGGTTCAATATATTATACTTAGATGACACTGCCCAGCTTGAAATTATTACTTCACGACAAGCATCCTCGCCCAACCAAAGGTTTTCCAACTTGTATTTTTCCCTGGCTTGATACCACATTACCACTGGTTCAGCTTTGACGGCTAGAAGAATCGACATGTGATCACTCTTGGAAGACACCAACGATTGTGGACTCGCATCCCTGAACTTATCTCTCCACATTGTTTCACTCTTGTTTTAGCTCTCTTTCCAGCATAGGTATGTAGTGAGACCAAAAACTGAACTGCCACTTCATGCACACATGCTTTCTTTGGAACAAAAAACCAAGTTGTTGCTGCATTGAAAGACTCTTTCTCAGTGATGAGTCCAATGAGAACAAAGGAAGATTTGAGCTTTGCATGTTGCATGCCTAAAACTGTGGCCACAGTCTCAGAGATTTGCTGCATTTCAAACACTATTTCTGAATCCCCAACTTGGCCACCTTGCAAATAATAAACCAATATGTCCATAATTTCTTGAACCTCTAGGTCCAGACCTTCAACTCCAACTGGTCGACCCTCATTGAACACATTCATATCTACCTCAGTATCTAAACCAATATCAAGTACAACATACAAAGGAATGTTTACTGCATGAGCATTAATAGCATTTTTGACCAATTGCTTTTGAGCTTGCATTTTCCAAACAAGCATTAAAATCTGAATATCAATGTGGTCTACCTCCAAGTCTGAACAAAGAGACTTACTACCTCCAGAGTTCTGCCTTGAGAACCATGGCTGCTGAGAGTTGTGTTGTTGTACAGTGCTATTAAAACTAGTTTTCTCTGAATCTTCAGGTTGATCAACATCGATTTCATCTTTCTGTTCTTCCTGTTCCTCCTCATCGTCAAAAATGAACCTGCGGCAGCGGATTTTATTCACCGCCGTGAGCTCCTCGCCATCATCATTGTCTAAATTCTCTGCTTTATCCTCGATTTCCTCCGAAGAGTTGTCATCGATTTCCACGGATCTGCTCCAGGAACGACAATCGAAGGCTATAAACAAGGGATTAACGAGCACTCTGCTCGAATTCTTCATGGATCTGCTCCATGAACGCCGTTGCTCGAGGACGAATGGACTAGGAACGACGATGGCCATTGATGAGCGATTAATGAGCTCTACGCTCATGCTTTCCACTGATCTGCTCCAGGAGATGCAGGCTACAAACAGAATTGTGCACAACTGCTTCTTCTTCCTCGTTCGCCACTGCGGCAACGATGCAGCTACGATGAGCTCTGCGCTCATTGTGCTTTCCGCGGATCTGCTCCGGGAACCTGCAAACATAAGATCAACGAGAATTGCGCTCCGATCTGCGTTGATCTGAAGAAACAACAAACTGAACGAATCAATTGCGTGGAGAGAATCGTGCTTCGAGGCTTTGACGATCAGCAAACCACCGCCATCGACGGCGGCTCCAGGTCCAGCTAGCTTCTGCAGGAGGCTCTCGGCCACTTTGAAGGTTCTCCGCAAACCAAAGGAAGCAGGAGAGGAATTAACGCCACTAGCGTTGTTAGACTTCATTTTTGTTACTCCTCTGCAGAGTAACGATCCTCTACGGATCTGTTGACGGAAGCGATCGGAATGGTGAGCTATCTCCAGGCGTCGACTCGCCGGTTCCGGAAGCTGCGGCGGCACAACTCCCTTGCCGGCGAGCTCTGATACCATGTTGGAGTGTGGAAGTGCCAAACAGTGGAAGGTAGTGAAGGCAAGTGAAGACTGAAAAATGGTGATATATTTCATTAACTGGAAGGAGGGAATACATGGTGAATATATACAACAGAGAACAAGCAGGAAGAGAGAATGTAAAAGTACACTCAAGCCCTTGGGATATTTTTCCTATTTTCTAATCTACTGTTCATCCCTCAACACACATGTCAAAGACTAGGACTCGATCTAGGTTAGCCTGTATCCAATCCGGTTTGCCACGAGATTTCTCCCATGTGAATTGATGACCGCTAAACACGAAATCAGAGAAAGGCAGAAAGCCACAGAAGTCGACTATCTACCGGAACCCTTCAATCAGCGAGTTTGGTTGGGGGTTACCTCCCTTCTTCTCATCTTGATGGAGAATGTCGTTAAAATCACCAAGGACTGCCCAGGGAAGATTGCTTTTTGTTGAGAGTCATCTGAGTAGATTCCATCCCTCCGCCCTTAGACTTCTATCTGATATGCCATAGAAACCGGTCAGGCGTCGTTCTCTTGTTCTCCTACTTCAATGACCATATTGATGTCTCTTAGAGTAGGATTGAATAGAGACTAATGGGCTATTTTTCCATAAGCACGCTATCCCACCACTGTGGCCTATACAATCTACTGCGGGAATTTATATGGTGGATTGTGCATCCCGTACCAAAACCCCGTAAATGTGCCACTTCAAGCATAGACTCTGGGCGGTTGCCCAGTCCTTGTTCAGGACCGGCCTTGAATGTTTCTTGTAATGACTAATCTCCTCCAAGCTTTTTCACAAACCTAGAGTCTAGTGCAACAAAAAAAGAATCAAGAATAACTTATTGAGAAAACAATGGTTCTAGCATTTATCTATCTATTCACCAAGAAAAAGAATGAATATTTGCTTGCATACGTACAGAAACAATCAATCATAACATGCAATCTAGGCAAAATCCAAGGAAATACATACAAACTCCCGACATTTACGTACCAAATTTTCTCGGGAGTAAAAAGTGATAAAATACTAGATTTTGATGAAATCTCACAATTCAAAAGTATCAATTTAGAAGAACAAAAAAAGAAGCAAACATAGCAGTTTAGTTCAAAAGTCAGAATTCATAACTTTAAAGAACCGCCACCCAACATGAAGCTTGGCTTCTATACCACTTTCACAAAACAACATAAAATTTTAAACAAAATAGACCCCATACCCATAGAACCTAAAAACATTACCCTATTAAATGCTAACCAAAACATTAAAACACACAAAAAATAGAGTAACAAAAATATGGGAGGTAACTTTAATTTCAAAGATTTCAACACCAGCGGCCAAAACGTCCACCCGGAGAAACTACCGGAACGGAGTGGTGAAGTGCTTGCTCCTCAGTAGAAACGTTGGGGTTGGGATCGGAGGCGCCGTTGTAGTTGGGGTCGGTAGGCAGGATGGGATCAACGGGAAGCGCACACCAACATCGTCGTATTGGGAAAAATCCACTTCCTATGACAATAAAAATCACAAGAACAACGCGATGCACAAATACGAGACAACACAATAGCCCAAAATAAATATCAAGACAAGGGACACACGATTTACGTGGATAACTCCAAAATCACGGGGAAAAACCACGGACCACCACCAACAAAGTTTCCACTATAACAAATTTTGGGTACAAAGTTTCAGGCTACCACTATCATGGTACTTGCAGGATTGGTCCACGACTTTCAAACTTTGCAATTTTGGTCCACGACTATTATTTTTGTTGCAAAAATGGTCCTTTTTTTCGCTAGAAAATAAATCCGGCGTTTTTTCCGGCAATTTTTCACCGGAAAAAAAATATCGGCATATTTTTCGTCAAAAAAAAATTCCCTTTTCAAGTAGGATTAAAATGAGCATTTACATTGTTGAAAAAAACATCCCCTTTCAAGTAGGAAAACATTAGTTGTCACGTTTAACACGTCATCTATTGCAAACAAAATGAAAAATTAATTCATTTCTAAAATGCATGAGATTGTGTCAGTATGGACTCCAAAATTATTTTGATTTTGGTAAACTTAAAGTTAAAACTAATTCATTTCTTAAAAAATATGTAGGCAATTTAATCTTAGTAAAATTAAGTACAAATTCAAAATAATTTTTACTTTTTAGTTTAAATTTAATCTTAATAATATTGTTTTTGTTGATCTTGAATTTGTCCTAATAATTTTGAATTTAGTACTTTTTTTTTAAACCTGAATTTAGTACTTAATTGGCTAAAAAGTAAAAATAATTTTAATTTGAACTAACAAATTCAAAATTCCCCTTTTTAGAATTAACTTTAATTAGTTTACCAAAATCAAAATAATTTTGGAGTCCAGACTGATGCAATAACATGTTTTTTAAAAATGAATTAGTTTTTTTCGGCAATAGATGACGTGTTAAATATGACAACCGATGTTTTCTTGCTTGAAAGAGAAATTGTTTTCAACAATGTAAATTCTCATTTTAATCCTACTTGAAAGGGGAATTTTTTCAGACGAAAAATTGACAAAAAATATGCAGATATCTTTTTTTCCGGCGAAAAATAACCGGAAAAACCGCCGGATTTATTTTACGGCGGAAAAAGGACCATTTTTGCAACAAAAACAATAGTTGTGGACCAAAATTGCAAAGTTTAAAAGTCGTGGACTAATCCTGCAAGTCCCACGATAGTCGTGGGACTAAAAGTGCTAAAAATTCAAGATAAGTATTATTATTAATATTATTATTATTATTGTTATTGTTATTGTTATTGTTATTGTTATTATTATTGTTATTGTTATACCAATTGATGTGGCCAACTACTAATTTATTCAAACGACGATATAATTTGGCAAGCTCTGTGCTGCTGCCTACATAATATGATATGGGACGCAATGTGCTACCAATTGTATTGTATGACAAGATATGTGCTTCCACCTAAATTATATGGTAAGCTTCGCGCTACCTTCTAAATTACACGGTAAGCTCCACGCTACCTCTTACAACCATTGTTACAATGAATAAGTTTGGTGTTGGTCACAATAAATTAAAGGAAGATAGGGATTTCCGAACCTATCTTCAATTTTAATTTTGTATTTAAATAAATATTGGATACCTAACCCACTAATCATGTGTTATTCAACATGCAAGAAATAATTATCATGAACGCTTAGGTGTTCCGTGCATTTCACTGTGATTATGATCTCCAATGCTCCGAGCAGGGAAGGTCACAACTTAAGTGTCCCGTGCACAAACATATAGTCCAAACTACACCTGTCACACTCCGAGTGTTGTTATATGTAGTTTGGTTCGACGTGTACCTTTGTTCTACTTTCTTATGCCCACAAATACTTGCGGCTAAGAAAGTGGTGACTTCTGATGGAATAATATATTATGCCTTACTATTATATTATTATTAATATATTATTTATAATAATAATAGTATTGGTCAAAGCAAGAAGGAGTCCAACCAAGAAAATAGGAAAGTCTACAGGAAGTTATAGCTTGGGATCATTTGAAGGAAAGCTTTGCGAGCCCATGCCGAACTCGGATTGTTTTGCTAAAATCAAAATTAGCATCCAATCCGATTAATGGTCGTTTCATTGAAGAATTTTTAGATGATATGTTTGCTATCTCCGATGCACTTGCCCTTGCGCAAAGTCAGTAAGCGAGGAAAACTTAGTGGTGAACTCCTTGGCACAATTGGGAGGTGATTTTGAACCTATTGTTGAAGCTATTCGGGTTCGCTCGGAACCTATTACGTTCTCTGAACTTAAAAATGTATTAACAAATTTTGAGCGTAAGCAAAAGAAAAAAATTGAGGCGCAACATTCTCTCCTTGCTACAACAAATGCCACCCAAAAATCCTCTAACCAACAATATCAGGCCAACCGCAACTCTTGCGGTCGAAACTCCCACAATCAGCATGCTGGGACAAATGGTCCTCGTTCGACTCAGTCCTTTACTAATACAAATAAATTTAGTAGTAAAAATGTCACATGTAGATTCTGTAACATTTATGGCCATGAAGTGCAGGACTGTCGGAAGCTTATGCGATTTCTTCGTGAAAATAATGTTAACATGAACACCTTTGGTCAACAGTCGGCCACGGTCAATGTTACAGCAACGCCGCATACTGGTTCGCAGTAGTGGTTATTTGATTCTGGTGCCTCCCACCATGCTGCTTCATCACCTTCGTTATTGCAGTCAGTCTCTGACTATGGTGGCCCTGACAAGATCCAACTTGGTGACCATAAAACTCTACCAATTACTCACACCGGTCACACTGTTATCCCTACACCAACTTGTCATTTACATCTCTCTAATGTTCTTTGTGTCCCGAAGTTACAAAAAAATTTGATTTCTATTTCCAAGCTGTGCAAAACTAATAATGTGTCGGTTGAATTTTTTGATTCTTGTTTTCTTGTGAAGGATCGTCTCACTGGGACGCCACTAATGCAAGGGAGGAACGTGCATGATGTTTACGGGGCTTGGCTACCTTCTTCTCCTCAAATAAATAAGTTCACTACACCCTCTTTATCGTCTTGGCATCACATTTTTGGGCATCCTTCCAACAGAACTTTCGGTGCCTTGCTAAGACGAAATAAAGTTCGTACTACCTCTCTTGCTAATTTTTATTGCTCATCTTGTTTGTTAAATAAGTCCCACAAACTTCCCTTTGCTCAGAACACTTTGTCTAGTAATAATCCACTTGAATTATGTAACACCCCGTAAATTCATTTCGAGCCTTCCGATCGTTAATTAATTCCTTGGGCAATTTAATTAATTCCAATTGGGCTAACTCTTTCCAATTTAATATATATACACTTGTACATATATATATATAGATATTCTTGAGC
>CP025654.1:10786813-10839211 GCA_003576665.1 Ipomoea trifida
GCCTGCTGCTGCCCCGAGTGCTTTACCGTCTCCCAGCCCTCCTACAACGGAGAGCAGTCAAGGGCAAAGCCTCTTGTCTACTGCGAATAGTAGACACACCAAGAATAGGGGCAAGGGCAAAGCAAGGAGGTGAATGCTATGCCCTGTAGGACTTGTTGGGGTATTCTGTTTGGATGTTTGAGATGTCTGCTCTTGTTATCCTTGTTTTTAATGAATGAAAGTTATGTTTGCCCGAGTAATCTTTCTCATATTCCAAAAAGGGTTATAATTTTACCAACGAATGGTAACATACCGAGGACTGAATCCGAATCATCTCATGCCATCCGAACTCTTAGTCTGATCGAAGAGTTAATAATGTCAATCTTCTAATCATCAACGTTTCGGACGCACTGCTCTTTCTCAAAAGGACCAACAAGTGTTAACTTGTTGACTAAGCTTCTAGTAAACGTGGGATCGTGGGTGTGCACGTGTCAGAATCCCACTTGCCGTTCATGCCGAGATATGCGCTCCACTCTCCCTGCTACGCCTGACTTGAAAAGACGGACCATCAAGACGTGATGGTATAATAAGTGGTTTTCTCTCTCCTCATTAAATGAAGTTTTCATCATGTGGGTAATTGCCTTTTCAGATCAAAGGAAATATGCGGCTTTAAGCCATTTTTGCCCCTTCATTTAAGGGCATTTAAGGGTTTTGTCCCTTATACATAAATTCAACCCGTGTCCACTCAATCGACCCGATTCACCCGTTCATTCCCTCCTCACCATATATATAACCATACCATACTCTCATCTCGTCTTCTTTACTCTCCCAAAACCGTCGTTACCCTCTAAAAACCCTATACACTTCCTAAAACCACCAAAAACTTGCAAATATGTCTTCCTCTGGGTCAGGATCCTCGTCGGAAAGTTCAAGCTCCTCCTCCGATAATACTAAAAACTCTCACGGCCCGCCACCAAAACCTTCATCCATATAGAAACAGCCACAAGCCACTTCAGAATCCTTCAAACCTCCAACAGTCATATCTAGACCATGTGAAGATGTTGAAATCTTCAAGTTCTTCTCTACCACCGTCAAAGGGCAGAAATCAGGCGGCTGCATGGTCAAGGCTGGATCAATGCTAGATGTGAAAGGGTTTCTTGACAAGGTCCTTGATGAAGATTTTGGGAAAAAGGTTGTGGACTGCCTCAAGGACAGTAATCTTTTCCAGTTTGTCACCTTCAAACACAAAGGTTGGTATCCTCTTGATGTGACACAGTTCTACATAAATGCAGAAATACATTCTGTCAATGATGTTGTTGAAATCCATTCTGTGGTGAATGGAACTGAAGTTGTAATATCTCAAGAAGATATTAGGAAGGTGTTTAATCTCCCTCTCTGTGGAGAAGGCTTTCATGAAGACTGCTCTGGAAAGGAGTATAGCAAGAAAAGGATGTGGAAGAAAATGAGGAATCACAATCAACCATCATCCTTCCCAACAGTCCTAAAGAAGAAGATGCTCAAAATGGACTATGAATTTGTCATAGATATTCTAAATAAAATTGTTGAAAGCAGGCAATCCGGTACTGATGATATATCTGATAAGAAAATGAGGATGTTGTGCGCACTGCTGGAGCAATATCCTGTTGATTGGTCACATGTCATTTTTGACTTCTTGATTGATAACGTCCAAACCGGAGTTAATCCTACGACGGGTTGGATTACTAAAGTTCTTGGTTTTGGTTTCATGATAAGTGCTATCTTGAGAGCCAAGAAAGTGAAGTTAAGAGCAGAAACTAAGTCTCATCGAAACCATTTTCACATGACCTCAAGGCCACCAAATTATCTCCAGAGAAAGGCAGATGAACTGGAAGCTGCCTTGAAAAAGCAAAAGAAGAAGTCTAAGTCTAAATCGTCCAAAAGCTCAGTTGGACAGGGGGAATCTGATTTGGCGAAGGGTCACGGTTCAAAAGGCTCAACTCACAAACCGAAGGATCTACCCGAGCCCTCTAAGCCAATGAGTACGAATGATGAACCCGCATCCGAGGATGAGCCTCGAAAGGTGTCCAAAAAGCGAAAGGCAGGAAATCAGGATGCTGCCGACAAAAAGAAATCAAAGAAACACAAGTCCAAGCACTCCAAGAAGAAACACAAGAAACATGGTTCCGAAGATGCAGCTGAAGAAGCCGAATCCTCACCTGAGGAAGAGGCTAAAGAATCCAGAGAAGTAACCAAGAAAAGGAAAGCCAAACAGCTTAAGCGACCGAAAAAGAAGCAAAGGACTGATCATGAAGTTGTAGTTGAAAAGGATATTGAAACGAGTGCGGATGCTATCTTACCAGCCGAAGAGGAGTCAAGGGAAGTACCACTCGAAGTTAGTCACCGAGTCCTTCCACCTCCTCTTGATCTCTCCAGAGAAGATAGTGATGAGGAAGATCACACGCCGCTCACTCGGCCTACATCAAAACCTGCTCATGTTGAATTCATCTCTGCTCCGATTGTGTGCGAAAGGGTACCATCTCCCAAACCCTTAGTTGATCAGCCAGAAAATCTCCCTACACCTTCACCAGAAGTACAACAACCGATATTAACCCTTCCGAAAGATAGACATGATTCCGGGTCTGAATCAACAATGATTGAAGAGGAATCAGAAGGTGATGATATGGATGCAAATAGTCAATCTTATCGACCAATGTCTGCTATTGTTCATCGACAAATCACCGAGCATATGGATCCGACGATGGCTCGACTAATAATTACACTTGATTATGTTAGTCGTAATATGTGCTTACAATGGCCACGTGTTTCAACCATTCGGATTGAGGAACTTCCTTCTGTTGCAACCATGCCGAATGTCATTGAATCCAATCAACAGCTCGTAATTCATCCCAACCATGTTGAAAGGCAAATTAGTATCGATGCAGCACTCGCTCACCAGTTAACCTTTGAAGGCACTGAAGATGTTGTGCCTCCTCTCGAAGCCTCGTTGAATGAGCATTCTCATGAGGAGATACTGCGAATGGAACTTGCAAGAGTTTATAACTGGCAGGAATGGCGAATGTCAAGTCTTCGCGTCATAGCTAGCACTATAAGTGAAATGGCCGAAGAAGAGGAATGGGCTCTGGATTGGATGGGAACGAGATCTGTCTTTGATGCAACAAGGCCTGATGAAATCGAAAGAGTTTTTGCTGAAAAACTCCAAGGCAAGACCACTCGGTTTGGCAAGTCTATTGATTTAAATGTTGGCTACCGAACTCCTCGGGAACGCCTTATGTTGGAAGACATGAAGATTGCCAAAGTCCATAACATCTCACGAGCACAGAATGAAATTCGAGATCTACGACCAGATGTTGGACCGAGTCGTCAAAACAATGAAGAAGATGCTGAGGATTCGAATTCAAATCAAAATCAAGGATGCAGAGATGATAAAGATGATAACAATGATGATGATGATGACAATGATCCTTCTGGAGGTCAAGTTCCACCTTCTCGATCCTTACATCCTTCTAACTTAGGAGTTCAGACGGCTTGCGAAACTGATGAGCCTAATCAGCAACCCTCTGAGGACCCGAAGTCTGCTCCTATCGAATCCATGGAAGCTCAAGTTCTGCTGTGTCCTAGTTCAGCCCGAGATGAAAACATGGAAGCATCTCGAGGTGCAAATCATGATGGTCCGCAGATAGTTGATGAAGATATGATTACATCTGATCTTAATCTGTTCGATGTTGAGGTAGAAGTCCTTCCCGACTACACTTCGGATGGAAACATGGAAGCATCCAAGAGTGCAAGTCCCGAAGCCTTAGCCTCACCACTCGAAGATGTACATCTTACCGATGACACTGCACTTGTCTTAGTTCAAGGTGAAAATCTAGAAGCACCTTCTAAGGACAATGATAGCCCAGCCGTTGATGCCTCCAAGAGTTCGGATTCTTCTGAGGTAATAGTCAATACCTCCTCTGCTTTCACTTCTTTGCTTAATGCCATACAGGGATTGGCGAAGACTCATGATGCAAACTTCAAGTCCCTAAATGAGTCTATCACTAAGATCAAAAAGGACATCCGAAGGCAGAAGAAGAAATCCTCGAAATCTAATACGGACAAAAGGTTGGCTGCTCTCGAGAAAAAGATTGATGGGGTCTTTGCTGAAAATCTCATGTCACTCGGATCACTGAAGGATTCGGTTTCTGAGTTTACTACCATCCAGCGTAACTTGGTCACGAAACACGCTTTTATCAAGGAGCGTCTTGACCTCAACTGTTCGAAGCTCGAAACCGTATATGGAAACCAAAATGCTACGGCTTCGCTCGTTTGTGAGTTCGAATGGACCCTGAAGGAGTTGCAAGTCTGCATAAACCGTTTGAGCGACAAGGTTGATGTACTTGCTGGGATTAATGATGCCAACAAGGGGGAAGAGATGAAAGGAAAAGAGATTGTTGTAAGAGATGCTGATGACCTAGCACAACAGAAAAGAGAGCTTCTCAACCTAAGGAAAACCCCTTCTCCCTCACCGTCTCCAAAACGCACTCAAAAGAAACCTACGAGAGGTGAACCGAGCTCAAAGAAGCAAAGCAAAGGACCGAAAGTGACTACCCGAAGAGTAAATGGAGAGCCCATTGACTATGTTCCTTATGAACATGGGTCTGGAAAGAAATGGGAAGAGTGCAACATTCCACCCTACTGGAAAAACAAACAGCCCATGGACAGGTTCAACTTCTTGCGAGATCATAATGAACAAATCTATCAGCAAAGGAAGAAGGACAAAGAAATCTTCCGAATTCAGCAAGAAAAACAAAAGGCTTTCGAGAAAGCAGCAAAGGAACTCGAGGACGCAAACAAGATAACCAAAACAGCCGAAGGTCAAGCCAAGATGTATGGTATAAATCAGATCCTGAGTGCTACACAACAAAGCTTTGCTGATGGAATGAATGCTGCCGAATTAATTGCCTGGTGGGACTGGGGAGTCATAAGGGGTGAGAATCTTGGTGAAGTTGTTCAAAATTATCTGATGCTGAACTTATACCGAAAGTATGCCTTTAAGATCCAAGGCCTCGATATCGTAAAGGCAAGAAAAGAAATCAATGACATGATACAACTTCAACAATATGAAATCTGGGAAAGAGAGAAGAAGAAGAAGGCTGGCGAAAGCTCAAAATAAGAAGACTTTTCCTTATGCTTTTATTGTTTCTATCAGCCTTAAGTTTTTGTTTTTGCAAAATTTGTATGAATCTCTCTATAAATAAAAAGACTTCTCTCTTGGTTCAGTGTGTGTGTGTTCTAGTCTTCACTCCTCGTTTAAAATTTGTAAAACCTCAACTATTCGGGCTTGCTAAATGAAAATCCATTTAAGGATAAAAGAAAACCGAATGGAATGAGTATGGGGTGTTGGCATCATCAAAAAGGGGGAAATTGTTAGGAACCCCGAGTAGTTAATTTTGATGATACCAAGCTATACGAGGAGACCCCTAAATTTTTAGTGTCTTAGAATAGTCTTTGCTTTGTTTATGACTATCCAGTAAAGCAAACGAAATCCTAAGTTTCGGATCTCACCGAATCTATAAACTGAGAAATGTTTCACATCAAGACTTGAAGACTCGAAGACTCAAAGACTCGAAGACTCGAAGACTCGAAGACTCAAAGACTCGAAGACTCGAAGACTCGAAGACATGAAGACTCGAAGATTCGAAGACTCGAAGACATGAAGACACGAAGACATGGATCTTAGGTCAAAAACGGGAAGGACCAAGTTTCCATAACCGAGCAATCAAGGAAGTGATTGACTCGAGGAGTTAAAGAAGGAATGATAAAGTCAATCATTCTCGACCAAGGCAAAAGACATTCTCTGATAAATTGTCTTTTCTACTGCCTTGAAGATGGGTATAACTGAATGTCATTTTGGGTCCTATGCAACGATCCCAAGGAGCATTTAATGATTGTCACCTTTTTAGGGACAAAAGGTACTTTGTCCTTTTCCAAAAGTGGACAAACGGCTAGAAAGTACTGACATTCTGAAAAAGAGAAGGTATTACCCATTGGATATTACTCACTGGTTAATAGGTTTTGAATTTCGATCTCCCTCCAACGGATCTGAAATTCCACCTATAAATACCCTTGTCCCATCTCACTTTGACAATGTTGAATTGCGCGAAATATTGTTGCTCAAGCGAAAAATTTCCAATGTGATATTCATAAGCATACTAAGCTTTATTCAGTTTTATTTGGAAGTTCTTGTGAACCTAAAGAAGGAAAGCTCAAGAATTCCATGTTGGAGATTTACTTACTTATTCAACCATCTCTACGAGTGAAGTAGAAAGAGGCGGAGTAAACTTGGAAGAAGTTGAAAAACCTACCACAACATAGCTGCCGGGCTTTGTGATCAAAGGAGCTTGTTGTGAAGAAGAGTGGAGTAGGCTTTGTTAACAGCTGAACCACTATAAAATCTCTCTCTCTCTCTCCCTACCCTTTTTATTTACTCTACGCATTGCATTGCATACATCACTTTAACCTAATCTTTTCGATAAGAAAAACCCTAGTGCAAAGTAAAAGATAAAACTTTGGTATAATTCTTTCCGCTGCGTTTAACTCTAAAAGTTTTCAAAATTCCCTTGAGTCTATTCAACCCCCCCCTTCTAGACTCATAACATCTTCACCGGGACCAACAGCCGCCAGGAGCCTCCACGCCTCCGTCGTCAACACCAATGGAAGAAGGCGAATCCTCTCAACGTACGCATAAGAAGTTTAAGGCAAGAAAGCATTCCTTTGCTGAGACTGTTTCCTCCCTGCCTCAACCCAACGAAGATCGTTCCATTCCCATCGGCACTCCAGAATGGGCCTTTGAGGACCCTCTGATCGAGTCTGACTCCGAGATGGACGATCAAGATAATTCGGATGGTTTCCCCCGGGTCACCCTCTCCAAAGAACTCCAGAGAGAATTGTGTCAGCCATGGAAGATGGCATTGATCGTGAAATACCTCGGGGAACACATTAACTATAATGTTCTGAAACAACGTCTCCCTGGCATGTGGGGGCTTCAAGGTCGGATGGATTTCATCGATCTCGGATACGGGTTCTTTGTCGCTCGTTTTGACAACACAGTCTACTATATGCATGTTTTATTAGATGGCCCATGGAAAATTTTTGACCACTACCTTGTGGTTCAAAGGTGGCAACCTGAATTTGATCCCCTTACGGCCAAACTCTCAAAAATGGCGGTTTGGGTTCGCCTCCCGCGATTTCCTATGGAGTACTTCCGAGAAGATGTGGTCAAGTGCGTCCTTGAAAACATTGGTAAACCCCTCAAGCTGGATAGGACCACCATGGGCGTGGAAAAGGGAAGATTCGCTCATGCTGCTGTCGAGATCGACTTCGACAAACCCCTAGTCACCCATGTTTGGGTTCGTCAAAAGTAACAACCAGTGGAGTATGAAGGCCTGCATGTTGTATGTTTCAAGTGCGGAACAGTTGGCCACAGAGAGAATGCATGCCCTCTTTCCGTCAACAAACCGCAGGAACCGGCAACCATGGACCTCAACAGTCATCCGGAGACAGAAAACGATGGGGTGGCTGATCCTCCGGTCATGGAAACACGACCCACGAATTGTCATGCAACTCCCAAATACGGTTCCTGGATGCTTGTGACCAGAAAGAATAGCACTCCGCCCAAGAAAAAGGATCCTAAACCGGCAACCAAGAAGAACAACAATAAGGGTTATGCTTCTAACTCTTTCAGCATCCTTCAGAATGAAGGAGAGGTAGAAGGGGACACATCACGCCCGACAGGAAAAGACGTTAAGATCGGTCAGAAGAGGAAAAACAAAGGTAAGGTTACTAACAAAACACATTCGAAAGGCAGTAACTCGCAAACTTTCTCGCAGGCTGCGAGAACAACTGGAATTCAGACGGTGCCAACGGGAGGAGGCCCGAAGGCAGCATCGCAGGCCACGACTACACTACCCAAGCCGCCTCAGCACACGAAGAGCAAAGGAGGTCGACAAAACCAAGGTCGGGGTTCGGGTCGAGGGGGAGGACGTGGTGGTCGTGGCAGCACTCTCGACTTCAGCGTCGAGGACATCTGGAAGGAGTGAAACCAATCCACATGCGTATTTCAGTTTGGGAGTGGTAGCTCTGGAAGTATGATGCAGACCAAGGTGGCGGATGAGCCTATTAATTTGGAAGCTGGTGGTGGTTCCACGCCCGGGGAAGGCGGTTCTCAAACTTCCCCGTCTGCAACGGTTACTCCATGAAGATCATATCATGGAACAACAGGGGCATCGCCAACGGCAGGGTTCAGAAACATGTGAAACAATTATTGAACTCCACGAAAGCGGATGTCCTGTGCCTTCTTGAAATTCGTTCGGCCAGAGCAGACAACATGATTAAGTTGGTCTCTAGCTTTGGCTTTTCTAACCATTTTTTGGTTGAGCTTCTTGGTTTTGCAGGTGGCCTGCTCCTATTCTGGAAGCAGGGTCAGATCGCACTTAACGTGGTCGGCCATTCATCTCAAGTTATTCATACGAATTTGAATCTAGGTTCTACTAACTGTTACATATCCTTCGCGTACGTTAGGCCTAATGTTATGGCTAAAATAAGGTTTTGGGAAGAATGCACTATTTTCAGCGATTCAATCCAAAGCCCCTGGTTAATGCTTGGGGATTTTAACGATATTGCTGCTGCCGACGAACAATGGGGCAGCGAGTCCATCAACAATAACAACATTCGCAGGTTTGTGGAAGCTTATGGTAATTGTGGGCTCATGGATCCGGGGGCGCCGGGGCCGCCTTACACCTGGACTCGTTTCGCGGGTAATAGGGTGACTCAAAGACGTAGACTCGATAGAGTGTTATGGAACGTTAACGCCCAGCTCGCTTTCCCAGAAGCCAAGGTGGTTACTTTACCTAGAGTCTACTCAGATCATAACCCAGTGATGTTTATTGATGAAGTCGGAAGACCTCTAGAGAGGAACTTACGTCCCTCTCGGTTTGAAGCCGCCTGGCTATCAAGAAATGATTATTCAGACATCTGGAAGACTGCTACGGGTGGCAAGATTAGAGATATCGATGTGATTATTAAAGATATTTCCAAAAGAAGCAAAGAATGGAACAAGAAGGTGTTTGGTAACATTCTTAGTCGTAAAAAGAAACTCGAAGACCGTATTCAAAGCATTCAAAGGGACGGTAACTTCAACTCTTCGAGTGGGTTACAAAACTTGGAAAAAAGGCTCATTAACGAGCTTAATGAGACCTTGGATCAAGAAGAAGCTCTTTGGTTCCAAAAATCGAGACAAGATTGGATTAAGGATGGCGATAGGAACACTAGGTTCTATCACAACGCTGCCCTGATTCGGAGAAATAGGAATCGGACTAGGTTCCTCAAAATCCAAGGGAGTTGGACGGACGACCCGGTTACACTCTCTAACCACATCACTGATTTTTTCGCTTCACTGTTTTGCAGGGATAATTCAGGGCTTGAGGAGGCGATGTCTCCAACACCAAAAGCGTTTAAAATCACCAGGGCACAGGCATCAGATTTGGTGCGGCGAGCTTCGGTCGACGAAGTTAAGAAGGCTACATTTGGTATGAAAAAATATGGAAGTCCAGGCCCGGATGGGATCCAGGCGGTATTTTTTCAACACTTTTGGAATGACATTGGGCTGGCCCTAACCCGCACGGTTAACCAGGACTTGGCTAGTGGTATCGTGCACAAATCCCTACTTAAAGCTTTCATGACCTTAATCTCGAAAAAAGAGATCCCCGAGTCTGCTGCAGACTTTAGGCCAATCACCTTCCTAAATGTGGCTTTTAAGGTGATTTCTAAAGTTCTTGTCAACCGCATGCGTCCGCTTATATCCGCCATCATAGGTCCCCACCAAAATAGTTTCCTTCCGGGCTGGTCTACAATGGACAATGTGATCCTTACCCAGGAAGTTATTCACACGATGAACAGAAAGCGGGGAAAAAAAGGTCTCGTGGTGGTAAAAATTGACATTCACAAAGCCTACAATAGCATGTCGTTGGACTTTCTAACGGAGACCCTGGAGGGTTTTGGTTTTCCGAAGAAGTTGGTAGACCTGATCACTTTTACTTTGAGAGAAAGTGACATATCCATCCTCTGGAATGGCGGGCGTCTCCCTTCTTTTGTGCCAGGGCGAGGCCTCAGATAAGGGGACCCTCTTGCCCCGTATCTCTTCAACCTTGTTATGGAACGTTTAGCACACGATATCCAGTCAGAGGTAAGCAAGGGCATTTGGAAACCAATTCAAGTAACGCGAGGAGGGCTTGGGATTTCTCATCTGTTCTTTGCGGATGACCTGATGCTTTTTGGGGAAGCATATATTCACCAAGCCACGGTCATACAGGATTGCCTGAATAGGTTCAGCCGCGCCTCGGGGCTCAAGGTAAACCTCTCTAAATCCCAAGTTTATTGTTCCTCTAACACTAATGCAGGGCTGAAAAAGAACATTGCGGATAGGATTGGTGTACCTACTTCATCCCATCTCGGTTCGTACTTGGGAATACCCATACTCCAAAAGCGGGTCTCCAAAGATATGTTCTCTAAGGTCATCGACAAAATGCGGTCAAAGCTAGCTATGTGGAAGGCGTCATCCCTTAGCATGGCAGGTCGATGAATCCTGGTGCAATCCTCTCTGGCCACGGTCCCTACCTATTCCATGCAGGCCATTGTTGGGCGTCGGCAAGGTTGGCCGAGTTCAGCCCCTGCTCGATTCGAGACGTGGCGCTGTGGCTTACCATGGAGGGATGTGGTTAAATGGTATTAGTCCACCTACCTATCACCAATTGGTTTTAGGAAGGATATGGCAATGTGGTTAAATGGTATTAGTCCACCTACCTATCACCAATTGGTTTTAGGAAGGATATGACAACCAGTTAGCCAAAGAACTCTGTGGTTAAGCGTGCTTGACTTCCGGCAATCACGGGATGGGTGACCCCCTGGGAAGTAAGCATAGTGCAGCGCTGAGATCCACAGCCATGGCTCTTCCTGCCAGCACCTGTATAGACATTGATCGTATATGTAGAAACTTTCTCTGGGGGCATGCGGATTCTACTCGCAAAATCCATACTATTAGGTGGTCGGAGGTCTGCAAGCCTAGAGAAATTTGGGTCAAGGCTCTACGTGAAAAATACGTCAAAAACAACGATTTCCTCAACATGAACTGTAGCAGCGGTTGCTCGTGGGGCTGGCGGAGCATCATGAAAGGTAAAGCAATTCTCTCAGATGGGGCAAGATGGAAGGTTGGTAACGGTGCTACAATAAACTTTTGGGAAGACTGTTGGGTGGGAGACAAACCCCTGGCGGTTACCCCAACCGTGGTGGCTCCTAGTGACGTTGACCATACGTTGGTTAAAGATTTCATTACCGGTGGCAATACTTGGAACATCCCGGCTTTGAAAGAAATGCTGCCAAGAGATATTATCAACAACATCCGGGTGGTTCCACTCCCTATTGATACTAGCCAAGAGGACAACCGCTATTGGCCGCATTCAGGTACGGGTATGGTTACGGTTAATTCGGCTTATTCCTTTATCGCAGGTCATACAGGGTGCGAAGAACACAGTCATGACTGGGTTTGGAAACTCAAGTGCATGGAAAAGGTAAAAATATTCCTGTGGAAAGTGTCGCTGAACGGGCTCCTTGTCAACACTGAGCGCCTGAGACGGGGGCTTACCAGCGATGCCACCTGCCCGAGGTGTGGTGTTGGAGAGGAATCGCTTGACCACCTTCTTAGGCAATGTGCGGTGGCAAAGGACTGTTGGAAACGATCTTATCCGCCGCCGAGTTTCACCAGAAGTAACCACCTACCGCTGCTTCGCTGGCTCGAGAAGTTCTCCTCGGGGATCATTGACGGGCGCGATTACAGTTCTTGGAGCCGATTATTCCCCCACATTTCGTGGAACCTTTGGAAAGGGAGGAATAACGTGGTGTTCAACAGGCTTAGCTGGACGACCGGGTACATCTTGGAGCGTGCTAAAGCAGACACGGCTGAAGCAGAACAATTCCTCCTGTGTCGGAAAGGGCCCCTGGCTGCTAAACAAACTTGGGTCTTATTAAGGACTAATTATTATTATATTATTTATCTGTTGTTGTCATACTCTTTCTCTATTTGTTAGTGATAGACTGAGCCTGTGATCTGTTGTAACTTCCCTTAGAATCCTGATGTATAGCTCTATATATTGTTGTAATCTTCACTCTGAATATACATTCTGATTCAAGCCTTTACATGGTATCAAGAGCCTAATATACTCAAACGAGTAAATTTTTTTTTTCCCTTCCTCTTTTTTTTTCCTGCGTGATCTTATGGCCATCACAAATGATACTTCTATCATTACGTTATCAGCACCTAAAAATTTCCCATATCAAACTTACTTCTACCAACTTTCCGGTTTGGCGTAAGCAAGTTTATGCTACGCTCATAGGACTTGGTCTTGCCGGTTATGTGACGGAACAACCGCAGCTCCTGCAGCATTTTTGGATACTGCACGTACGGCTCCGAATCCAACCTATCAAGTGTGGTATCGCCAAGACCAAATTCTTCTTAGCGCACTTTTGGGGAGTTGCTCGGACACCATTCAGCCAGTACTCGCCTCAGCTACTACTGCTGCAAACGCTTGGGAGAAATTAACAGCAAGTTTCGCCAACGCTTCTCGTGGTTGTGTCATATCCTTGAAGTCCAAACTTGCAAACAATCCTCGAGGATCAAAATCTGTCTCCGACTATCTGCAAGAGATGCAAACACTTGTTGACAACCTAGCCTTGGTTCAGTCGCCGGTCTCAGATGAGGATCTGGTTGCACATACCCTGTCTCAAATAGGAGATGACTTCCATTCGGTCACATCAACAATCCATGCAAGAGAAACACCTATCTCCTTTTTGGCGCTCCGTGAGATTTTACTAGACTGTGAGCGTCGTATGAAGTGTAATGATGAGATGAAGCAAACTCTATTGGCCACGGCGAATGTAGCGCAACGAAACAGGCCGAAGAATTTCCAGAACGGGAGGTTCTTTTCTGGTCCAAAGACAGATAATACGTCAAACTCTAATTGGCGGCCTTATGGCAATCAAAGTCGCTTTCCTGCTAGTGGAGATTGGAATGGTAAGGTTTGTCGTTTTTGCCACAACTCTGGGCATGAAACTCGTGTTTGTAGGAAACTTGCACGCTCTCTGAGGGAGAACAATGTTAGACTAGCAATCACTTTCATACCCATTCCCTATACCAAAACCCCCCAACCAAACACACCCTAAAAGAACTTTTTAATGCTTTTCACTTGCCCAATGATGGCCTTTGGGTAGGGTATGCTGTTGCTTTGGACTATGCTTACATTTAGGGTATATTTGGTTAATGTATGGGTTTACACACGATGAGAACACAATATCTGTATTGATTGAGTTGAATTGAATACAATGACAAAGGTAGAATATATACAAGAAGACTCACAGAGATACTAGGATAGACAATCCTATCATGACTCAGACTCACAGAGATACTAGGATAGACAATCCTATCATGACTCAGACTCACAGAGTCCTAATACTCCCCCTCAAGCACAGGGTAAACAGGAAACCTGTAGCTTGTCTCTAAGAAAATTAAATCTAGAACTTGATAAAGCCTTCGTAAAAATGTCTGCCAGTTGATCCTTTGTAGATATAAAATTCACTTGAATGTCCCCCTTTGCAACTCTGTCCCTGACAAAGTGATAATCAATCTCCACATGTTTGGTCCTGGCATGAAAAATAGGATTTGCAGATAGGTATGTAGCTCCAAGATTATCACACCACAGCTTTGGGACCGAAAAACCAGTAATCTTAATCTCACGCAGCAAAGATACAATTCAGAGCACTTCAGCACATACATCAGCTAATGCCTTATACTCTGCTTCAGTAGAAGACCGTGCAACAATTCTCTGCTTTCGACAAACCCAAGACACTAAATTCGTGCCTAGAAAAACCGCATACCCACTGGTGGATTTCCGATCATCAGGGCAACTGGCCCAATCAGAATCTGAAAAAGCATGAATCTCCCGAGACAGAGATTTCGTGATACGAAGACCAAAGGATAGAGTGCCTTTAACATACCTCAAAACTCTTTTCAATTGTTCCCAATGTGACACAGTCGGGGCATGCATGTGTTGACATAGCTGGTTGATAGCAAAGCTCAGATCTGGCCTCGTAACAGTGAGGTATTGTAGGGCACCAGTCAGACTCCTGTACTTGGTAGGATCATCAAACAGCTCTGCAGTGGCAACATGAGTTTTCGATACAAAGATAGGAGTAGCAAGTGATTTACAGTCAGTCATACCTGCACGCTTTAAAATATCGGTCATATATCGTTGTTGGGAAAGGAGAACACCAGTGCTAGTTTTTACCAACTCAATACCAAGGAAAAATCCTGGCTCACCAAGATCTCTTATTTTGAAAGCGGCAGACAATTTTGATAACAAATCACCTACTAACTGTGCATCATTCCCAATGACAAGAATATCATCAACATAGACAAGCAGATAAGCACATGCAGACCCTTGCGAATAATAAAACAAAGAGACATCAGTCTTAGATGCAGTGAACCCGGCAGAGAGCAAAAAACTATGCAATCAGTTAAACCATGCCCTAGGAGCCTGTTTGAGACCATACAAGGAGTGTTTAAGCAAGCATACATGATCAGGAAATTGAGTATCAATATAACGGGTGGCTGACGCATGTAAACAGTCTCAGTTAAGCTGCCATTCAAGAAAGCATTGTGAACATCCAGTTGGCGGACCACCCAACCAGATGATATAGCCAAACTCAACAGAAGCCGCACGGTAGTAGGCTTGACAACTGGACTGAATGTGTCAAAGAAATCCTGACCAGGGACCTGGTTAAACCCTTTTGCCACAAGCCTCGCCTTGTGCCTTTCTATCGAACCATCAGCTTTCCGTTTAGTACGAAAAACCCACTTACAGCCAATCAGATTCATACCTGGTCGAGGCGGAACCAGATCCCAAGTGTGATTGTGCAGCAAGGCATTAAACTCCTGATCCATCGCTTCACGCCACTCAGAAAATTTGACTGCCTGAGTATAACAAGTAAGCTCAGGAGAGGAGACCTGAGCAGATAGAGCCACATGCGGAGCTACGGACCTACTGCGAGTGGCCATGGAATGTGTACGGGTCGTGGGTCTGGACGACCGGCCTCGAGGATGCCCGCGCTGCCGAACCGGAGCTGCCGCAACCGTGGGTGAGACCGTGTGTGTAGGTGCCACAGCCTCAACAGACGGAGAAGGCTGTAACACCGACTCTCCCCAAGGTTGTGATGGAGTAGAAGGCACCTGTATAGCAGACTTGCTAGCAAAAGGAAATATAGTTTCATCAAACTGAACATGCCTGCAAATATACACTTTATTAGTCTGTAAGTCCATGCACCTATACCCCCGAAACGACTCAGGATATCCTAAGAAAACACAGGGAGAGGATCGATATGACATTTTGTGACGATTGTATGGATGCAGATGAGGATAACAGAGACACCCAAATACACGAAGAAAGGAATATGATGGAGGAGACCTATGCAACAAAGAATGAGGACTGGAATTATGCAAGACAACAGAAGGCATTTTGTTTATCAAATAAACTGTAGTTTCAAAAGCATAATCCCAAAATCGAGAAGGAATAGAAGCACGAGCCATAAGAGTGAGACCCGTTTCAACTATATGCCTATGCTTACGCTCAACTTTACCATTCTGTTCATCAGTGTATGCACAGGACTGGCGATGACGAATACCTAGCTTTAGAAAGTGAGAATGTAACTTTTTGTACTCAGCTCCTAAGTCAGATTGAATCGACACAATTTTCCTATTAAATGAGCGTTCAACAAGGGCACGAAAATAATGAAAGATAGCATATAGATCTGACTTTAATTTCATAGGAAAAAACCACGTATACCGAGAATAATCATCGACAAACAGAACAAAGTAGCGATGACCAGAGGAAGAATAAACAGGAGCTGGACCCCAAATATCAGTATAAATTAAATCAAGAATATTCGAACTAGAAGACACAGTACGTGGCAGCGGAAATCGTGAGGATTTTCCTAACTGACACGCAGAACATAAAGCAGAAGTACAATTATTATGATGACTAGAATTACTAACAGGACAGAAAGGCAAAATACTACGAAGAACATGCTGATGCGGATGACCCAAACGATCATGCCAGACCGAAGAAGAGGCACGAGACGACAGAAAAGCCTGCGGACGGGATCCAGGCACAGGCAAGGTGTAAAGACCCCCCGAACTACTGCCGCGCAGAAGGATATCTTTGGTGGTGATATCCTTCACAACAAAATAAGAGGGGTGAAACTCAAAAAAGACATGATTATCAGTGGCAAACCTCTGAACAGACAGAAGAGAAGAAGATAAACCGGGCACATGTAAAATATCAGACATCTTAAAAACTCTAGAAGGAGTAGAAACGGTAGCATGGCCAATACGACTAATAATCAAACCCTTACCATCACCAACCCGAATGGTATCATCACCATGGTAGTCTTCCGAGGCAGACAAGGCAGCTATATCAGGAGTGGCATGATGAGTGGCTCCAGTATCAGGCACCCACAAGTGAGAATCAGGAGGAAAATGCGCAGTATTATCATTATAAACCATATGAGCCTGAGGTTGCGAGCCAACATATGAATAGCAAGCTAAAGCAGTATGCCCAAGAAGCCCACAAATCTGACAACGGGGTTGCCAAGAACCACCACGGCCTCCCCTTCCACGAGACCTGCCACCACCGCCGGAGGAGCCCCGCTGACCGCCACGAAACTGCCCAGTGGCGTCAGCAGAACGAGACTGCCCGCCGGAAGAACCACCGCGGGGCTGCTGTCCTCCTCGTTGCTACTGACCGCCGCGACGCCAAGACCGATGCCCGCCTCCTCGCTGCGTCACAAACGCAGCCGGACCAGCCGCTGCAACACCGGCGTAACTCCCACCAGCCATGAACGACTGGGTTCCGAGCAGCGACGCCAGCTCCTGGAGAGAAACCGGCTGACTCCGAACAGCTAAGGAAGCGGTGAGAGGAATAAACTCCGGTCGCAAGCCCCGACAAACATAAAGATTCTGCTCATCCAACGGAACGGGACGACCGGCGAGAGCAAGATCCTCGACCAACACCTGGGCGCGCGCAATGTAGTCCGCAATAGATGAATCACCTTGCTGAATTGTCTGAAACTGGCTGAGAAGATGAAGCGTATGCGCACGAGTCGAAGATGCCAACTCCTGCTCCAACGACTGCCAAAGAGCTTGCGAAGTAGGACAGCCAACAGCTAAATGCATGACTTCCGGCGACAACGAAGAGATCAACATGCTTAAGACAGCTTGATCTTGCCAAACCCACGTTTGATGAAGAGGATTGGGCTGCGCCGGCGGTATTGCGGAAGACTCGCCGGCAGTAGGGTTCGACGCGGGAGGCACCACAGCAACGGCAGGTAACGTGGCAGGAGGGCACGGATTCGATCCGTCAACGAACCCTAATAATTCGTGTCCGCGAAGAAACGGCACGACTTGTGTTCTCCAGAACAGAAAATTGTTATTTGTTAGCTTGAGACTCACATAGTGATGAGCTATGGACATGGAGGCCACTGCTGGAGAGGCCGCAGACGTAACAGCGGCATCCGAGACAGTCCGTTCAGAAGAATTAACAGAACCGTCGGCCATCAGGAGAGAACCCGAACAAACTGATACCAGATGAGAACACAATATCTGTATTGATTGAGTTGAATTGAATACAATGACAAAGGTAGAATATATACAAGAAGACTCACAGAGATACTAGGATAGACAATCCTATCATGACTCAGACTCACAGAGATACTAGGATAGACAATCCTATCATGACTCAGACTCACAGAGTCCTAATACACACCAATAATAGAAATCAAAATCATAATTAGTGTTTGGTTGAATTTTTTTTTAGAACACAACTATGGATTTGATTACCTCTTCAATTAAAAATCTCATTCCTTAGTTAAAAATAAGTATCATTCCATCTTATTGATAATCTGATTTTTAAGTTTGAATTAGTGCTTTTAGATTTTTTGTTTTGATTTTTTTTGTTCATATTGGTGTTTTGGATGCCATTATATTAGAATCAATTGCCTTTTTTCTTTTTTGTATTTTTTTTGTATTTTTAAAACCTTTATTCCCATTAAATGGTCATACATTACCAAATACCAATATTGATAATCATTCCAATTCCACCATACTACCTAACATGCAAAATATTTTACCAAAATCTATTACAATTACCAAATATTTGATTCCAATTTTGATTCGCATGTGTGAACCAAACACACCCTTAGGCCGCATCTCTTTACGCCTATAGTTGGATTAGTAGCTCAATTGTTGCTACTTGCTATGATCACATAACTTGGAGAGTTGAAGATATTACTAACAATAAGGAATATATAAAATTGTTATAAATTCAAGTTAATTATTATTATTATTATTATTTATCAAAGTTGAGAATCTGTGAAAATTATATTTGATTGAAAATGTTTATATTTAAGTTACTAGAATAAAAGTTAAACAACATGTTTAATTTACTGAATGAATTTTGAGGAAATAAATATAATTTTTTTTGTAGGAAATGGAATATACAAGTAATAATATAGGAATTCTATTTGGTTCGTGAAAGGAATAGACATCATGAATCTTATTATAATGTTTGGTTGAGTAAGAAACAGAAATGTAATAAGCATTTAAAAAAAATTACCATCCACACTGATACATATATATATATATATATATATATATATATATATATATATACTAGTTTTATACGCGCATTGCGCGAATGAGTTAATGCCCAATGTTTATATTTAAATAAATATTTGAAAGTATATAATTGAAAGATTATATAGGATAAATTTATACATGGGTAATTGAATGTCGAATTTTTTTATTTAAATATCTAACTCAAAGTATATGAATCCAAAATAATATAGAAAATTCATTATAATTATTACTAAAATAAATGTTTGCAACCTTGTAAAATCGATAGTCTAAAAATGATAGTCTAAATAAATACTACTTTTCATTTGATTTTTCTAAGTGGTTCTTAATTCTATTTTGAGTAACATTGTCATTGTCTTTCATCTTTACTATTTGTTTTCTTCCTTTTTGTTGGTAGTGTGTTATTTGTAATTCGGATATTATTGGTAGCATAGATGACAACGTCATGCAATGAGATAATGATATAGGAGCTATGGACTTTCCTTTAGGTGTTCTGCTTGGGGTTCATTTGGTTCAACCATTATTGTTGAATGAGTTATTGTGGATAAAGAAATTCCTAGTTTAACAAAAACGATTAAATAAATTAATAAAAATTTGAAATTTTAAAATATTATGTATTCCAATGATATTAAAAGGTAGTTTCTCGCTTCAATTTGCTGGGTAATAGGTTATTTGAGTACTTTCATTGTCAACAAATCCCCCAAGTAATTAATATGATTGGTTTCAAACTATTCTTTTTTATTTTTTTCATGGTATTAAAGAAATACATATGTATCATTTTTTGGTGTAACTACTAATTTATTTAATTCAATAAGAGTAAAATAGAGTGATTCCACTTCAATTTGTTGGGTTATTATTTGAGTACTCTCTTTGTCAACCAATCCCCGAGTAGTTAATATAATTAGCTTCAAACTATTTTAAATTTTTTTTCATAGTATTAATAAAATACTTGGTAAATAAATATATAACATAAATTTTGTGCAATAACGAACTTTGATATTTAATTACAAGATATTGTAAAAATAAGATAATGGACAATGTAATGAATATCAATTGATAAATTTGAATGTAAAGAATCTTTGCATGAGAGAAAATAAAGACAATATAACTAATGAAATTATTTAATTTAATTTTTTTGATAATGAATAATTTTTTCAAATAAAGGTATTGTAGACACATAATTCTAAATTAAAGAAATACATATGTATCATTTTTTTGTTGTAGCTACTAATTTATTTAATTTAATAAGAGTAAAATAGAGTGAGAAACTTAATTATGTCAAATTTGATTGAGATGAGGTTCGAATCTAAGACCTTTCTTAGAGAAATTAATGGTAAGTTAAAAGTTAACGGAATATTAACGGAGAAGAGAATATTTAACGGCAAACTTAACGGATAATCATAAAAGTAAGGTTAAATTAGGTAATCTCTATTAATAATATTAATCTGAATTATCTTAACCATCTATTTGATTAAATAATTTGACCGCCATTTTTTCTACCCATTTTAGGTCTAACTCTCTTTGGCTCTTATTAGTATATATATATATATATATATATATATATATATATATATATATATATATGGCAATTGAACATTGTGTCACACTTGACGCATTGAAAAGATACTGAAATTACAACATTGCTAGAATCAATCTTTTAAATCCAGATAATGAATACATTTAAAAAATAGTTACTATTGCATCATTCATTAATCTTGTATGTAAAATACTTATTGTGCATCTTTTAAATATATTAAAACTAATATAAATTTACAATTCATTTCATTTTCTACACTCAACCTGCTTGGATTAAGGCAAAATCAACATCAATCTTGACAACAAAAATAATTGGTAATTGGATGTAGCCACTATTTAAAAATATTTATGCACAAAATGGCAAATTATTCAATTGCATGCATTGGGGTGAAAAGACAACAGTGGGTACTCCAAGATTAGTATCAATTCAACAAAAAGAATTACAAAAAAACACACGCACACACAAAATTAAGTACTACACTCAGCCCATTCATATTAATTCGAAAAATATGAACTTCAAATGAACATGTGCAAAATAGATGTGAAAACTATTGATGAAACTAGACATATTGCGGCATCAGTATTCGGACTACCTCCAAGGTCATTGTTGTTACTATCAAGTAAACAAGTTATGAAACTAGAACAAAAGATACTATTCATTAACCTTCAACAAATATAATAAATATTAATATTTTGTTCAATACTTTCACATGAGAATGTACGACATACATCTCACAACACATGAAACATGTAGTGAAAAAACTACCATTACAAAATATTAACAAACGCTTGCAAGATCAAGAGTTCATAGTACAACTAAGATCCCAATCATATACACAAACACAACGAGGCAAATCCACAGCTTCATACACCATAATCTCATTGCATGACGATGCCCTCTATACTACCACAAATAACTCAATTGCACATGACACATTACCAATAAATTTTTTTTTTAAAAAACATACAACCACTGGAGATGAAGACAATGACAATGCTACTCAAAAGAGAATTAAAAAGACTTAGAGAAATTCAAACCAAAAGTAGTATTTATTTAGACTATCATTTTAGACTAAGTATTTATATTAGCGTTTTTACAAAATTGCAAACATTACTTTAGTGACAATTATAATCAATCTCTTATATATTATCTTGCATTCATATACTTTGAATTACCAATTTAAATAAACAAATTTAACATTTAATTACAAATGCATGAACATCTCTTATATAATCTTGTATTGATATACTTTGAAGTACTTAATTTAAAATAAACAATGGCCTTATCCCATTCGCGCAATGCACGTGAAAAACTAGTATTTATATACATGTCATTCAAATGAATATATCTAAAAATATTTTAAATATTAGCACAAAAAATATTAATATAAAGTAAACTAAATTTTAGGTGAACTTAATAAGTTATTAGTTCAGATATATTTTTTAGTTATCATGTTATATACATATTTTAATTTTGTTCGGATATTAAATGTAAAAATCTTATATATATTAGACTTAAAAGTAAAAAAAAAAATTATTTAAAACAAACATATTTAAAAATATTTTAAATATAAGATCTAAAAATCACTCGAAATTAAATTAAAATTTTGTTAATTTTATAACGTTAATCTAAAAATAAATAAATTTGAAAAAGTAAGTCTTATTAAAAAAGTTTTCTAAATATAAAACAAAATACGGAAAACAGAGAATGAAAACTGAAAAAATTAGAAAACAGAAAACAGAGAATAATTTGTCGTTTACTAACTGGAAAATTTCTCCAGTTTTATGAAAAACTGAAAAATTAAAGAATAGAAAAAAGAGAACATGTTAACAAGCACATTTTTCCTTTTTGAAAACTGAAAACAACTTTTTTATTTTCTGGAAAACTGAAAAACTCTTAAAAGCTGTTTTCTAAATGAAAACAACATCATCTATCATCTATTTGGTTATATGTCATTATAACCACATTACTATAGTTACATTCATTATCATCTTCTTTTACTTATCACCATCTTTTGTCTTTTCTACTTTACTTATTTAAATATAACTTATTTGCTTATACTTTTAAGTTAGACACTTTGACATTATTCACATTATCAAAATAAAAAATTGAACTCTATACAATGTTTTAAATTTTGATTGAACTCAATAGATTATTGATTTTGATATTTTTAGTAATGTTATACTGTAAAAGAAGTTCGCTCCGGATATCGGATATTGAAATTTCACATATACTAGAATTCAAAGAAATTATATATTTATATCGATGTCATTCAAATATCCAAAAATATTTAAAATATTAGCTAAACAAAATATTAATATTATCTAAACTATATTTTAGGTGAACTCAATAGGTTATTGATGCAGATATATTTTTTTAGTTATTATGTTATATAAATATATAAATTTGGTTCGAATATCAAATGTAAAAATCTTTTATATATATATATATATATATATATATATATATATATATATATATATATATATATATATATATATATAGTAGACTTTAAAAAAATTATTCCATTTAAACCAAACATATGTAAAAATATGTTAAATATAAGATCTAAAAATCACTCAAAATTAAACTTGTGTTTTTTTATAATGTAAACTTGTATTAATTTTATAATGTTAATCTAAAAAATTCAATTTGAAATAATAAGTGTTAGTAACAAGTTTTTTAAACAGAAAACAGAGAATGAAAATTGAAAATTTTGAAAATAGAAAACAGAGAACAATTTGCCGTTTAATAACTGGAAAAATTTCTCCAATTTTCTAGAAAATTGAAAAATTGGATAATAGAACACATAAAACATTTTAACTAGCAAAGTTTTTCTTTTTGAAAACTGAAAACAACGAAATACTCTTAAAATCTGTTTTCTAAATTAAAAAAAAATCATCTATTTGGTTATATCTCATTATAACAACATTACTATGGTTACATTCATGATCATATTCTTTTACTTATCACAATCTTCTATCTTTTCTACTTACTTTACTTATTTAAATATATCTTATTTGCTTACACTTTAAAGTTAGACATTATTCACATTATTAAAATTAAAAATGTAACTCTATACAATGTTTTAGATTTTGATTGAACTTTCAATAGATAATTGATTCAGATATTTTTAGTTATGTTATATCGTAATACAAGTTCGATCCTGATATTGGATATTGAAATTTCACATATATTATAATTCAAAGTAAAAAACATATATTTATATACATGCCATTCAAATGAATATATCAAAAAGTATGTTAAATATTTGCTCAAAAAATATTAATATTATATAAACTAAATTTTAGGTGAACTTGCCAAAGACCTTTTGGTCAAGCGGCATGAAGTGATTCTCCCAAGTGGGAGGTTATGGATTCGACCCTTAATAGGGGCGATATTGACAACAAATACTACATGTACCCACTTAACAAGTTATTGGTTCGGATATCAAATGTAAAGATCTTACATATATTATACTTAAAAGTAAAAAAAATTAAATTTATTCCATTTAAACCAAACATATGTAAACATATTTTAAATATAAGATTTAAAAATCATTCGAATTTAACCTTGTGTTAATTTTATAATGTTAATCTAAACAAAATAAATTTAAAAAAATAAATGTTAGTAAACAAGTTTTCTAAATAGAAAATAGAGAATGAAAACTGAAAAATTAAAAAATAGAAAACAAATAACAATTTTCCGTTAGTAAACGGGCCCGATTTTCTTTACCTTTTATACTTGGGCCGTGGGTAAAAGGTTGGGATTCAGAAAGAAAGGGGACATTGGCCCATCCTTTAAAATTTCATATACATATATACATACAAATAATAATAATAATAATAATAATAATAATAATAATAATAATAATAATAATAATAAACAAATGAATTGGCTGCTAGGTTGTGTGTATTTACGTAAAAGATGGTGTGTTATACAATAAACAAATGAAAACTCCTCTTCTAGTGAGAACTTGCGAACCAACATGAATGCACATAATTTTCTACATAAATGTACACAAATTACTTCAGGGAGAGATTCTATGCATTGTGTACTGAAATATAAGTTGTATGCAATCATGTAGAAACTTGTGTGCATTTATGTATAAGTTTACAGTTTCTCACAGGAGGAGGGGTTATCATTGGAACATCGTTATATTAATACATACAACTGAATATAGAACTAAATATTTTCAATTAATATTTACTTAACATTTAGTGATCATATTGATAATATTCATACCGTGCATCGCACGAATGACATACTGGCATTCCACCCGTGTAGTGTTATATATAATATCACAATGCAAGAACTAATATTTTTTCCACTCAAAATGTATTCCACCCTTTGAGGTGTCTTTTGAATATAACTCTTGGACCTGCAAGCTTTAAAGACATTAGGTCATTTAATTAGATATGACCACAGTTCGGTTCGAACAAACCTACACTGTTAGAACCGAACTGAACCGATAGTACGGTTCCAGTTCTGGTTAGGAACCGGAACCCAAAAAATTTCGGTTTCAATTTGAAGAATTCTATAACCGGTTCCAGAACCTTAAACAAAATAAATAAATAAACAAATATATTAAATAGGCGAGTGGCCTGTGTGCTGTGGCGCAAGTGGCCACGGGCCAAATATAACATATTATATATATTACATATATTATATATTATATGTATTAGATATTATTTATTATATATATTAATATATATTAGATATTATATATTTATATATTATATATATACGAAATCACATATATATTATATTATTTCAATAAAATGAAATAAAAAATAAAATAAAAATAAAAAGTTCAATTCGAATCGACGCTTCTAACTTCACTAGCCAAGTAACCAGTAAGTCTATTTCCTCCGAATAAAAACAAAAAAAAAAAAAAAAAGGTTTCAATCGGAACCGCCGATTCATGAATCGGAACTGGAACCGGTTCCAGTTTGAAATTTGTTGGAACCGTGAACCGTCGGTTCGGAACTGAACCAAAACCAGAATCGAACCATGGCCACGGCTACTGATGGGTAAATATGCATAAAAGACTAATCCGTATAGCCGGTCCGCCAAGAAGTCACCCAATCGGTCCATCATAGCCAGCAATCCGACTGGAATAAATCACTTGTGATCAACCGGTCTGCTTGTACCAATAGGCCTCGTGACAAAATGCTCTTGGATCACCCTTTGGACCGCCCTGACAGAAAGCCACCCGACTGGTATACCGTAGGATGACCGGTCGGTCAACAAGGTGACACAACCTGCAAGCCGAAAACCTAACTTACACAACAAGTAAGACAGTCCAACTTGTGCCTCCGGGGCGGCGATTGACAGCTTGCAGCTCTGCAACCTCGACCAGTCAACCTACGCGTAGCCTGCAGAGTGACCGCCTGACCAAGCCAACAAGAAGATGCCACGTCAAGCCACTTGCAACTGGTGCATTAAATGCGTGGACCGACTTGATTAGTATAAATAGGAGGGTCTCCCCCACACTTAATTCTCAGATCCATCTGATTGTAACAATTACTACTCACTACTTGTAATCTACATTGCGGTCTACACCCGTGTAACCGTTCAATAGTAGCCTAGTCACCCTATAACAGCATGACGGACGGGTGAGCTTGAAGGCCGCCAAAACTTACCATGACGGACGGGTGAAACCGTGTTACTTTCAAGTCGGCGACCTGGTGCTCCTACGGCGAGAAGCTAGTAGATCGACCGAACATGGACAATTTGCTAAGAAATGGGAAGGGCCCTACAAAGTCGCAGGAGTCGTCCAACCCGGCACCTACAAACTGGAGACCCTCTCCGGTCGACTGATTGACCGAGTGTGGAACTCCGAGCACCTTATACAATTCTACAAATAGTGTAGGGTGACTAGTATGTTACTTGTACTTGGATGGTTGAATGAAAATTTTCTACCTAATAGCATTGTAATATTCCCGACCCCGTTCGGATTGTTGTATGTTGCTCCAAAAAAAAAAAAAAAAAACGCCAACCGGCTGAAATATGAGCAAGCATCTTTTCTAGCTCTTTCGTTTGAGGTTTTGCCCGGTTGAGTTATCCCGGCCCTACCTGCACGACTTTGACCGGTTGAGTTGTGACTAAGTTCACTTGTTGTTTCCCGGCTCTTTCATTTGAGGTTTTGCCTGGTTGAGTTATCTAGGCCCTACCTGCACGATTTTGACCGGTCGAGTTATGACTAAGTTCACTTGTTATTTCCCGAATCTTTCATTTTAGGTTTTGCCCGGTTGAGTTATCCCGGCCCTACCTCGATTTTGACCGGTCGAGTTGTGACTAAGTTCACTTGATTATTTTCCAACTCTTTCGTTTGAGGTTTTGCCCGGTTGAGCTATCCCGGCCCTACCTGCACGATTTCGACCGGTCAAGTTATGACTATGTTCACTTAGCTTGTTGTTTCTCGACTCTTTCGTTTGAGGTTTTGCCCGGTTGAGTTATCTCGACCTTACCTGCACGATTTTGACCGCTTATTTTCCGACCTGTTTGTTTGAGGTTTTTCCAATTGAGCTATCTCGGCTCTACTTAAACGATCATTGCTCGATCGGCATTATGGTTGAGACCACTTACTGATTTTGGGAATTATCACTTAAGATTTTTTCTGATTAAATTTTGGCAAGCCGACCGGTACGGTCTTGCTCGATGGACCAATTGATCATGTATATTTGACACTCGTCTTTAGTGTACAAGTAGAAGCCTTACCCGCTAGGTGCTCTACACGGCTTGAGGATCAACTATCACACTTAAAAATATAATCTTTTTTGCAATCCATTTGCTATATGTTTGTAGGATAGGGATCAATACCAATAGAGTGGAAGACACCTGGTCGGTCGGATAAAAAACATGAAGACTGAAAGTCACATGAAGATTACATGAAGCATGGAGATAAAGAAATACTTCAAACAAAATAGCAAGTCTGACCGATACAAGAACTGGGTCGGCCTCCCGAGCACAAGTAGTCAAAGTCTATAAGGGATGAAAAACAAGCTAAGAGAATGCATCAATAAACTAAGGGACATGACTCCGGGAGTTAGTAGTATGTGAGACGATAGGACCAACAGGAGGATCGCTGAAGGGTTCTGGACCAGGCGACGGAATATGATCAGGTAGCAATGCACGGACCTGCTCCCAGTCTTCAACGCCATCTGCGAGTGCCCGATGCAGAGATTCTTGCATGACATATTTCCCTTGGTGGTAACCCCAGGCGGTCACCTGGTGTAGCGCCTGCAGACCTATGGGATCCTGATGCAAAGCTTGAAGTAGAGAGGCAACAACATCTTCAAACGAACAAAAGGACTTGACCAAGGCAGGCAGATTGACCGGTTTGGAAGGGTAAAGCGCGGCGACGTCCTAGAAGAATTGATCAGAGTCGGGGTATCGATTCAAGGAGTCAACCTGAGCCTCTAGGTACCTCACTTTCTCCTTAAGTTCCCTTATTTCTTGATCACGATGTGAAACATCGACCGTCACCTGGAAAAACAACTCGGCAGCCCCACTGGCAGCCTGACATGGGCACAGATAAATATGGTAAAAAGCAATTGACTAAAATCAAAGAAAAATGGAAGGAGCGAGTGGCGATTAATAATCAGAGCAAGTACCTGGGATATGTGATGGGCAACCTGCCCCGCCACAAAGTCGCTCTTCTCAACGGCAAAGTTTGCGGGTGGGAGACTCATCTCCGTGGGCAAGTGCATCAGCGAGTCAGGGCGTCTCCCCAGCTAGTCGGGCCCTCTTGGGGTCAGCAGCATGAACATCCGTATGCGGGTCGGCCTCTGCCACCTCCATGGGGCGCTTCCTGGTCGACTTAGTCTGGTCTAGGGCAACAAAGAAACTTGATGGGCGAGGTTCGAGAGGTGGTTGATCAACAGTGTGTTGGTCTGCGGAAGAAGTTGTCAATTTCCTCTTGATAACAACCTTCAGACTTCTTGAGGTTTGACCCCTAGACGAAGTATTTTTACCTAGGACTGCTAGCTTATCCAAGATGTCGTGAAAATCCATTACTTGTGGATCTGCACAACAAGCAAGAGAGTTAGAAATTATAAGAAGACGAGTTATGATATTTCGACCAACCGACCGACTGACCGACCCACCGCCTACAACTGTCTGACTAGAGGACCCGTAGAACGGATGAGGAAGTCACACCGCTGCAAAGGACTTTGGAGAATGGTAGTGCCCCCAAGAATAGGACTCAGTTGAAATCTTTTCGACAGCAGCACGGATCTCCGGAGTCTCAGATGGTGGCGTACACTTACGCAACTGAGTATACCACTTGTTCATAAAGGGCGGATCGCCATCCAAGCAGACCCGAAGATATTTTCCTCTCCACCCGCGGTTATTATCAGGTAGGTCGACAATTTTTCCAACTGGTCCATGACACTGGATCATGACGAAATAGCCGCCACAGCTTTTCCCCATGGCCTTCACCACATGGAGGAAATTGAAGAGATCACTCGTACAAGGAACCTGATGGCGTCCGCAGATTTGGGGGGGAAGCACGCAAGTATACGATAGCCGTTTGGCACTATCTGGCCCGGGACTATATGGTAGTAGTTCACAAAATCAACCAAGAACAGGTTGAGCGGGAATCGCAGACCAGCCTTCAACGAGTCAAAGTGAACACCTATCCATCTTTTGTTGTGGCAATAAACAATGCTGGCCAGGCTCCTGTCAACTTTGTAGTTGACCCCTTTTCCGATAAGCTTTCCAACTTGCTCCTCCTCCCTAACGATCATTTTAGTCGGGGTGTCATCAGCATCTAACTCAGCGTCATTACCACCTATCGTGTTCGGCTTGCTGGTGGATTTTCCTTTCGGTCTAGATGAATTACCTTCCCCCATGTGCACTTTTTCCTTTTTCTTCGGCGGGGCGTTTGACGAAGTGGACTGAATAGAAGCAGTTAGATGGGCCTTAGCCGGTCTCCCTCCGACCGGTCGAGCGTCAACAACTTCCACGTCGTCGGAGTGATCGGGTGACGACCCACCAGACTCACTAATCTCCTCATCATCATATTGATCGTCGTAGTCATGGGCAGAATTGTTTTGGCTATCGTCTGAAGACATGTTGCACATGAAAAAAATACGCGAGAGATTGATAAGTGGAAATCAAAGGTTAGTCAAAATTATTATGACAAAGCTACAATCACACTCGGGGATCAACGGAATATTAGCAGGCATGAACATGACAAGATCAACGGAACGCAGAGCAAGGCCGAATGACCGGTCAGTATTGATGACCGGTCGACCAGGATTTTTCAAAAAACAAGCAAAAAAGACGGTGTGTTCGCATAAGTGACCGGCCAGTTGGTCTGATCACTTGAACGATCGACCGGGCACATCAAGCAAACATTCACAATATCAATCAGTCGATAATAGCATTAACAACAAATTAAGCAAAGCAAGAGAAAGAAGGTTATTTGGTGGCAATAACAATAACAAGACACACGAAGCAAGCATGGCAGAGGTACATACATTATATTACAAAAAAAAAACAAAAAAAATGCATATATTTTTTCAGCCAATTGGCCAAAAAAGAAACAATATATATGTTTTTTGACCTATTGGCCGGTCGGCCAAAAGAACATATATATTGTTTTGCGTTTTCGGTCGATCAACTGCTAGTCGGTTGACCAAAACACTATATATTATACATATAAAGTGAAGCAATGAAGCACGAGGTAACAAACAACATATGTATATTATGCATGGTGGCAATATCTTTAGCAAAAGCATGTATGAATTATAATCAAATGAGACAAGCTATTTAGGTGAGAAATGCGAACTAGTACGTGAGTGCACACAGTTTACTACGCGGATGCACACAGCCCGAAGTGTGTGCACTTAGCCTACATGAGTGCACACAGTTTACTACGCGGATGCACACAGCCCGAAGTGTGTGCACTTAGCCTACATGAGTGCACACAGTTTAGGGTGTGTGCATTCGTCAAGTAGACTATGTGCACTCACATTGTTTGCATTTCTCACCTAAATATCTTGTCTCATATGAAATCAACCCAAGCATGTATATATGTTATATATACAACCAAAAAAAAAGAAAAAAGAAAAAAAAAGGAAAAACAAATTACGAAGCAAAGTTGCACTTTCAAATATATATAAGTACATTACATCTTTCAATATTGAGAAAAGAGGCAATAGGAAAAGAAGATGGACGTACATGGTGCAACAAATTCGTGTGTAGCAGCAAATCGTCAGACACACGGAGCGACAAAGAAGATGGACATATTTGTTTTCTTGAAGGCTAGGGTTACGGCCGGGCAAAGCAAGAAGGAAATAAAAATAAAACAAAGCAAGAGCAAAAGGAAAGGAAAGTAAAAGGAGAGGAAAAAAGAAGGAAAAAATTTACCTTGCAAAGTTAAGGAAATCTCAGAAGATGTAGGTTGGCCAAGGAAGACTGAAGTAAAAAATGAAAAAAAAATTCAAGGGGACTATTTATAAGAGGCTAATGGGCTCAAAAGTTAAAGGGTCGGTCCAATTACGTAGAAGTCCCAAATCGCGCCACGTGTCACTCCAACGAATATACACCATCCGATCAAAATTTTTCAACGTGTTGATTGAAGGCCGGAAATACCAGCTGTAGGACGACCGACCGGGAAGATTACTGTAGACCGATCAGAAAGATTAACGGTAGACCGACCGAGTGGAACTTTGTTCGTGACAAGCTGATTGAACCAAATTACAACGAAATTATTCTCACTTCTCGAACCCAACGATTCTTGTGGATTCGTGATGGGTAAATACGCATAAAAGACTAATTCATATAGCCGGTCCGTCGAGAAGTCACCCAACCTGTCCGTCATAGCCATCAACCCGACTGGAATAAATCACTTGTGATCAATCGGTCTGCTTGTACCGATAGACCTCGTGACAAAATGCTCTCGGATCACCCTTGGGACCGCCCCGACAGAAAGCCACCCGATCGGTCTACCATAGGATGATCGGTTGGTCAACAAGGTGACGCAACCTGCAAGCCGAAAACCTAACTTACACAATAAGTAAGATAGTCCAACTTGCGCCTGCGGGGCGGTGATTGATAGCTTGCAGCTCTACAACCTCGGCCAGTCAACCTACGCTTAGCTTGTAGAGTGACCGCCTAACCAAGCCAATAAGAAGACGCCACGTCAAGCCACTTGTAGCTGGTGCATTAAACGCGTAGACCGACTTGATTAGTATAAATAGGAGGGTCTCCCCCACACTTCTCAGATCAATCTGATTGTAACAATTACTACTCACTACTTGTAATCTCCACCCTGCAACATCAATCTACATTGCGGTCTACACCCCGTGTAACCATTCAATAGCAACTAGAGCGGTCAATGCGGGCTAGCGAGCCCCGCCCTGCCAAAGCTCCCCTTTGTGGCGGGGCGGGCTAAAAAGCCCGCCTAAAAACGGGCCTAAGTTTGGGCAGCCCCCCCCGCCCCCCCTTAGGCCCACGGGGGCCTGCCAAAGCCCTTTTTTTTTTTTTTTTTTTTAATTATAACTATGTGTCTAAAATCTTAAGTTTAATTCTCTAGACTCTAATATGGCTATGTTAAATATTACATAATTGTTACCTTGTTAGGCATATCTCTAATAAATCAGACAACAATTACTAAAATTAGTCAAATATTGAAATATATTATAACATATTTACATATATGGTTGTAAAAATTTCTCAAATCAATGAAATCATTAAAAATAAGGAAATATCAAAAATTAGTCCATACTACATAAGTTCATAAACCATTAAACCAAACATTCAAAGTTCAAACTCCAAAGACATAACTAATTAACTACATAAATTCAAAAATCCATTACATCATTCAAACATTCCAACATTCTCATCTTCTTCATCATCTTCATTTTTATCATTGTCATCAACAAGATTTACAACATTTGAATCTTCACAAGACAAATTTGATGTTGAACTTGAACTTTCTTCAGTATCTACATAAATATTCAACACAAAAGATAAATAAGAATTAAATTACAAATTTACAGTACACCAAAATATCAACTAACTAAAATATAATCCAATATTTCATTATTTTGTAAACAAACATAATAACTAAGTAACTTACCAATAGCATAACCATGCAACCAATTTCTTGTGCAAATAAGAGCTTGAACTTTTTCCGGCAAAGTACAACTCCGGTACTTGGTGAGCACACGAGCACCAATAGAGAATGCCGACTCTGATGCAACAGTAGTAATTGGGATAGCCAAAACATCTCGTGCCACCAATGCAAGTGCAGGATATCAATGCATACGTTCTTTCCAATAATCCAATATATTCAAATCCTCATAGTATGCATATTCAAGTTTTGGCTCCTCCAAATAAATTTCCAATTCTGACTTTCCAATAGTCTTAACAGTTCGACTATCATACTTTTTAATTGCCTACATTAGTTAGAAATTAAAATTTAAAGCATTAAACATGTTATCACAATCACAAATTCAAATATAGAAAATAATCAAAATATATATAAATTGAAGAGTTAGAACTTAGAATACTTACTTCAAATGCTCTTTTACCCTTACTTTTACCTAAACTTTCACTTTGCATACTTGAAGATGTGACTTGAGGTTGGGAAGGACGTGGAGTAATAATATTCGCATAAGTACTAAAAAGCTTGTTCAACTTTGTCTTCAAAAGTGAAATCATTTCTTGAACTTTAATTGGATCACTCTCAACCTCCTCATATAAATGCTCCAATGATACAAGCTTTATCCTTGGGTCAAAAATAGCTCCAAATGCAAGCACTAGGCTATATTCACTCCAATACTTATCAAATTTGTCAAACATCTTTCTACACATTCCACTTATCAAGACATCTTCATTATGCAAATTTTCTTTCAACATACTTTCAATCTTCCAAACTTGCATAAAATATAGATTTGAGGTAGGATAGGAAGAACCAGAAATCAAATTTGTCACCTCTTAAAATGGCTCAAGAAACTCACATATTTTCTTACCTCTTTTCCATTCTTCATTTGAAGGGCAAAATTTATAATGTATATCATTCAATTGAAGAGAAGCAAATGCCCTTTTATACTTAATAGCACTTTCCAACATTAAATACGTAGAGTTCCACCTAGTAACCACATCCAATCTCAAACCAATACTAGTATCAATGTTACCAACTGCATTTATACATTCTTCAAACTTCTTCATCCTACCCTCAGAACCTTTCACATATTTGACAGACTCTCTAATTTTATGCAAAGCTGAAGTAACCACTTTCAACCCCTCTTGAATAATGAGATTTAATATATGGGATGAACAATGAATGTGGAAAAACTCTCCATCACATAACAAACTATCATGCAAAGCTAATTGCTCCTTTAAAATCTCTTGCATAGTATCATTACAA
This sequence comes from Ipomoea trifida, assembly GCA_003576665.1. Taxonomy (NCBI): domain Eukaryota; kingdom Viridiplantae; phylum Streptophyta; class Magnoliopsida; order Solanales; family Convolvulaceae; genus Ipomoea; species Ipomoea trifida. The sequence continues at coordinate 10,820,489 of CP025654.1, forward strand.
GATGCATTATCTAATGTCAAAGAGAACACCTTTCTTTCAATTCCCCATTCTTTCAAAAATCAATATATTTTTGCAGCTAATTCAACTCTTGTGTGTGGTGGGGGCATCTTAGCAAAGCAAAGTATATTACTATTCAATTTTCGATTCCCATCAACAAAGTGTCCAATTAAGCAAATATATCCTTCACTAGTGCATGCAGTCCATACATCAGAAGTTAAACAAATTCAAACTAAAACTAACGAAATATAATTATAGTTAAATAAAAAAAAACAGGCGAGCTGGCGGGCCCTCGCCTAGCCCGCGGGCTAGGCAGGGGCGGGCTGAAAAGCCCGCCCTAAAACGGGCTCCTAAAATGTGAGCCCGCCCCGCCCTTTTGGCGGGGCGAGACGGGCTAAGCCCGTATTGACAACTCTAATAGCAACCTGCTCACCCTGTAACAGCAGCATGCTAACCCTGTAATAGCAACCTGCTCACCTTGTAATAGCAGTCTGTTCACCCCGTAATTGCAGCCTGCACTATTCTAAGCGACCTGATTGTAACCATTTACCACTTAGAATGCCACTTAGCCTCGAACTGCCAGGTCGCCCTACGGTAGACCGACTGGCTAACCTATGCACGCTCTCTCACTTATTCACAAACATACGTATTCGTAGTGTAATCGTAACCCCCAGTTCCATTTACGCTAGTAGTTACATTTAATGGAGTTGAGTATATGACATGCAGACATGTTATGCACATGGATTAGTAGATGGTGGTAAAGAATACATTCATACAATAAAAGAAGAAAGTCATTGGTCATATGCTCATTCAATTAGAATGTTTTTTGTTATATTGTTGGCTTCAAATTCTCTAATTAGGACATAAAATGTTTGGAATGAAATGTGGCAGCATCTAGCGGAGAATGCTCAATTCAATAAAAGAAGGATCATGTTTTAAGAAGGTTTTAATCTATCTCTTTATCGTATAATTTTATAATATCATTTAAATATTTAATTCTCAATTTAGAACCAACACTTGATGTGATTAACTCCATAAATGAATATATGGGTGCATTGCATACTGCTGACAACATGACATACTTAAGTTGTGACACTGTCTGTAAAGTGGATTCGAGCAGTGGAGTCCTTGTAGATGTGCACACATCAGAGTTCCTAAATGGTCTAAGAGTTTCCAGTGTATCTAATCATTCATTGACGTTAAAGGTTGGTTCACTAGTAATGTTGTTGAGGAACATAGATTATTCTGCAACGACTTTCGTTGGTAGTATGACTGGAAGAAAGGGTATCAACCAGGGAAGGAAGAAGCAAGGGGAAGGATGCAGCGATGAAACGACAACGTTTGACGATTACGGTTAAAACCGTTTTGGAAGAACGACGTCGTTTGGCTATCCTTTAAGAGCGTTGGGAAGAGCCTTCAGACGACGCCGTTTAGCTGCTGGGAATGATCTGCTGCGACTGCAGCAGTTCCGGAAATAATGGAGTGTAGTTGTGAGCAGTGAAATCATGTATTTAGTTGAGTTGTGGATTCCATTTTTGGTTATGCTAATGCTAAGACTCATCTTTATTCTTCTTCTCACCTTTCTTCTTCTGCTTCTCCCTCATTCTAAATCCCTAACTTCTTCCCTAATTCCCCAAAATCCTTCGCTTGAATTTTACTTTCATCGCAAGAGCGTTGCAAGTGGTATCAGAGCCCCACTCATGGATGAGCGAGTGACTAGGTTGGAAGCCGCCATGGGCGCACTCAGTGAACAGACACAGACCACACAGGAGTCTGTCACTGCCTTAACAACTCAGGTTACCACTCTCACCACTCAGTTTGGTAGCTTGAGGGATGAGCTGCTGCAGTTGCTGAGGCTCAATCGCCCTGTTCCACCCATCTTTGGCGACTCTCCAGGGCAATCTTCCGTAAATGGTCGTTTTCTCGGAGGGTCTAGCGCTCCCCCTGAACGACCAGAAGGGCGCCCAGACAAGGCCCCCATGGCAGATCCGGTGATTGTGGAAGAAGACGAGCCGGAGGATGTGACTCCCAGGGGTTTGAATCGACCAGGGAGGGTGAATGTTAATTTTGCTACAAGGCGGGGGGGACTGGAAGGGCCTAGACAGAATGCTGGTCTGTTCCACGACTTCAACCCAAGGTATAAGGCTGAATTCCCTTTATTTGATTATGCTCAGCCTAGACAGTGGATTGTGAGGTGTGAAAAGTTCTTTGAGATTTCCCTCATTCCTAGGCATGAAATTATGAATCTGTTATTTGTGAACCTTACTGGGAGCGTTGGTTTATGGTATGAGGGGTATGTTCGTGGATTGGAAGGAGAGTTTCACTGGGCTAGATTTGCTGAGGCAGTATGTAAGAGGTTTGGTGATGGTGGGGCATCCTTGATGGAAGATTTTGCTGCCTTCAAACAGTGGGGTGGAGTGGAGGACTTCACTGATGGGTATGAGAACTTTAAGAGTTTGCTGTTACAGTCCCACCCTTATCTTCCTGAACATTACTTCCTGGAAAACTACATTGCTAGACTAAAACCAAATCTGAGATGTTTTGTGAGGACAGATAATCCCAGGAGTCTAGATGATGCCATCTGGAGAGCAAAGCAGTATGAGAAGGGTTTGAAACCTATTGAACATTCCAAGAACCAAACCTGGAACCCTAAACCGACACAGCCTGCCAAACCATTTAACCCCAACCCAAACAACCACCCTAATCCAAATTCCCAACACCCTAAACCACTCATACCTACACCTAACAACACCCAAAAAAGCCCAGAGATAAGCCAGTTCAGAAATCAGTTGAGGGAACAGAGAAGATGTTTTAAGTGTTTCAACCCTTGGCAACCAGGGCACAGATGTAGTGGTCCTACATTTAATATCATAGAAGAACCAGACATCACTGGAACCCCTGAATTAGTGGAACAAGTGGAAGATAGAGTGGAAATTGATGAAGCTGAGGTTTCTTTGTGTGCTGTTGTGGGAGGGGAAGGCTTAAATACTATCAAATTACTAGGGTTAACACAGAGACAACCCTTAATTATATTGGTGGATAGTGGCAGCACCCACAACTTCCTAGACCCCAAGTTGTTGTGTCAATTGAGGAAAACACCTGAAAAGGCCAAACCCCTCAAGGTGACAGTGGCAAATGGAGAGACTATGGTCAGTGACTCAATCTGTACTCAGTTCACTTGGCAGATCCAACAAGAGCAGTTTGTGAAAGATTTTAGGCTACTCAGGTTGGGGGGTTGTGACATGGTCCTAGGAATGGATTGGGTGGACCAATTTGCCCTAATCCAACTACACACTAGGCCTCCTGGAATTTCTTTTCACAAAGAGGGAAAAAAAGTGTTCCTCAAAGGGATGACTAAGAAGGTGATCCTTAAGGCTGCTACTGAGAAGCAGCTTAAGAAATGACATAAAGAAGGAGTACAAGGATTTCTAGTGCAATGTACCTCTTTAAGCACAGGGCAACGATCTGGAAGTTGTCACTTTAACCATACAAACACCAAGGCTGTGAGTCCTGAACTTTCTCAGCTGCTTATTGAATTTCAGGATATTTTTCAAGAGCCCTCTACCCTACCACCTCAGAGGTCCCTTGATCACACTATCCCTCTAGTCCCAGGAGCCAAGCCTGTAAACATGGGTCCTTACAGATATTCATTTCATCAGAAAAATACTATTGAAAGAATGGTGGAGGAAATTCTTTCTGCTGGAGTAATAACCCCCAGTTCTTCATGCTTTGCCTCCCCAGTGCTTCTGGTGCCAAAAAAAGATAATACCTGGAGGTTTTGTGTTGACTACAGAGCACTAAATAACATTACTATCAAAAATAAGTTCCCTATACCTTTGGTAGAAGACCTGTTCTCAGAGTTAGCTGGTTCTGTCTGCTTTTCTAAACTGGACTTAAGAGCTGGCTACCATCAAGTCAGAATGAGGGAAGGGGAGGAATATAAAACTGCTTTTAGGACTCACCAGGGCCTTTATGAGTTTAAGGTTATGCCTTTTGGGTTAACTAATGCCCTTGCAATATTCCAAGCTCTAATGAACCAAGTTTTCAAACCCTTACTCAGGAAAACAGTTTTGGTATTCTTTCATGATATCCTTGTATACAGTCCCAGTTTGGAAGTCCATTGGCAGCATTTGAGGGAGGTACTGGTGATTATGAGAAAACACCAGTTATTGGCCAAGCTAAGCAAATGTTCTTTTGCACAGGCAGAAGTGGAATACTTGGGGCATATTATATCACAAGCAGGTCTGCAAACAGATCCAGCTAAGTTAGAGGTTGTGTCAGCTTGGCCAAGGCCCATGACAGTGAGGGCACTAAGGGGATTTCTAGGCCTGACTGGCTATTATAGAAGATTTATCAAATCTTATGGAATCATAAGTAGGCCTCTCACTGATTTATTGAAAAAAGAGGCATTTTAGTGGACTCAGGAGGCTGAATAAGCCTTTAAGCAGTTGAAGCATGCACTTTGTCATTCACCTGTATTAGCTTTGCCTGACTTTCAGAAGGATTTCATTGTAGAAGTAGATGCCAGCTACAAGGGTATGGGGGTTGTGCTAATGCAAGAAGGGAGACCAGTTGCCTTCTTTAGCAAGGTTTTTGGAAACAAACACCTAGGGCTATCCATTTATGAAAAGGAGTATATCTCAATCATTAATGTTGTGGATAAATGGAGGGCCTATTTACTGGGAAGACACTTCACCATCAAGACTGACCACCACAGTTTGTAGTTCTTGATTGAACAGAAAATAACCACTGCCCTACAGCAAAAAGGCTTGACCAAGTTGGTGGGGCTAGACTATTCCATTCAATATAAAAAGGGGACTGATAACATAGCAGCAGATACTCTGTCTAGAAGGGAAGTTGATGCTCATAGTGATGCTGAGTTTCACTCCATCTCAGTAGTTCAACCTCAGTGGGTAGGGGAGATAGTTGCTAGCTATAAGGATGATCCTTGGGCAACTGAGAACCTAACTGCTGCCCTCATTGACACTACTACCAGCCCTAAGGTCTCTATATCTGGTGGGTTGGTTGTAACACCACTGATTTTTGGGCATCTTAAAATTATTTTACTAACTGTTGTATCGTTAAATTGGTCCATTTTAAATTATTCTATCATATTATTTGGCTCAAATTATATTGAAATTATTTTATTACTCTCCTCAAGATTTTTTCTAGTGTTCCAAATACTTGTTTCCTAATTTTATTTTATTCCTTGGACTCCAAGTTTGACCGTATCATCCTAAACCCATATTATTCCTTTAAGTCTTATGATTCCCTAATCCTAGTATACGTATAATATTGTCCCTAAACCTAATGTTCTATTTCCTAATCCTAGCTAGCTTAGGATTATACGTACAATATGTACATTCCTTTCCAACTTAATATTATGTAATTATTTCTTAGTTTACCCTAATTATATTTCCCCTCTATAAATATTCTCTATGAGTTAAACCCTAGGCCCATCATATATTCCTCCTCTCCCATATTCTCTCTGATTCTTTCTCTCTCAAATAAATAAAACCCTAGCCTTCTCCTTGTTCATCATCAATTCAAGAATTAGAGGTCAAGGATCATCAAGTTTAGGTGCTTAATTTTGAATTTTCCAGGTAAGATTTATGTTCACTAAAAATTCTTTTAACCCCATAAGAAACAAAAATTTTCCCTAAAAATTTATTCTGTTAGTTTTGAATAATTACTATTTGACTTATGATTTTTATGAATATTTGAATCTGTATTATGTGTTCGAATATGTATAATATTGTATGACCAAATTCGTATTGTGCATTTTGGATATATGTTCTGTGTTCAATTGAATGTTGTATGTCATAGTCTTCGTATAGATAGCATTTAATTAGTACACTACATTTGGATTAATTAGGCAAAGTAAAGTCATAATTAAATTGCATATATATATATACACTAGATTTCTGTACAGTACGTATGGATATATATTATAAATATATTTATTTATATTTGAGTATGGTGAAAAGAACAAATTAAGTGGCATAAAAACTATTTAATTTATTTGGACATGGAGGATTCATGCCTGGATTTTCTTGTGAGTTTGGTCTCTCACGATTTGGTTATGAGGTGGTGGAAATTCACAATTCGGTTATATTGATACATACCGGAGTGGGCCGGATAGCTAATCCCATGATTGATTATGGATATGGAGTCTACTTTACATACCGGTGTGGGCCGGATAGTTAATCCCACAGACTCTTTGAGTTCGTTCTACCCATTGGTGTAGGTCTCCCATTGGGGGTATGCATACTTAGGAATTGATCTCGGACCAACTGTGTGGGTCTCCGGTTGGTTTTCTTTTGGTCACTGGGCCGAAGTAATGGCTCTTGCCTGGTATTCTCCCTCTTCTGGACAAAATAGTTAAATACTAAGTATTATATATTATGAAATTTATTTTGGTGAGAGTGCTATTAATTGTTAATATGTGTTACATGTTGGTAGTAGTGTATTCACTAGCATATTATGTGATTTTATGTGATGGCTTATATTTCATACATGGCATATATCTAGCATGTTTAGCTTATTTCATGCATGAGGAAATTTAAGATAATAATGGTAAGGCTATAATAAGGGTTATATGATGTGCCATTTATGTGTCTTGTGTATTATGTGCTATGTGCAAAATATTTTACGGGGTGGAGTAAGTCTTACAAGCTTTATGCTGAATTTGTTTCTTTGTGTTCTTTCTCCTTAACTCTTTTTGTAGGTGATGTTGCATAAGCACTGGGCATGAGAGCGACTCACCTAGAGATTTATTAATTTACTAGTTATTTAGATTAGTTGGATTAATAGTTTCATTTAGACTCGATTATTAGTTGTTTTTGTATTAGTACCTACCTTGGGATATTATTATTTTCAATAAATGCTTTTGAACCTTCTATCCTGAGTTGTCTTTGGTTAGTTGTTTTAGCCTATGCGTTTAGATATAAGTTATCTAAACGTGGCGGTAGCATCCCTATTTTCTATAGTTTTGGTTTTGGGCTTCCGCTATTATGAAATATTTTTAATTAATAAATCCATTTTTAAAGCAAAAATTTAGTTATGAAAATGGGGGTGTTACAAGTTGGTATCAGAGCCTAGGTTTTGAGATCTTAGGTATAGGAATTAATTTTCGCTAGGGATTTAAAATTTGGAATAACCGCGGTGAGGAAGTGTGATCTTGCATACTGTTGCATTTGCATTTTATGTGATTTTAGTAACTTGTTATAATATTTCAATCTTGATAGATTGTTGAATTTATGTGATTTTTCGTGTGGTGGATTATATTTTCTAGATAAATGGTGGAGTTGTATATTTAGTTGAGCATGAAAGCTGGACCACTTTGAAATATTGAATTGTTATGGGTAGTTGTATTATTATGAGTGATTTGGTTATTCATTTTATTTGTTGCTTTAGTAGAGGTGTGTTTGGTAGTGGTGGACTTGTTAAGATCTCTAGTGATGGTATTTTCGCTAGTGGCCTTTCCTTTAGATGCTAGATTAAGCATTTGAATTGAGTGCAATCCCTTCAGCGGTAACGCTGTTAATTGTGTTGTAGAAGAATCATCATGCCACCTCGAAGAGACATAGCTGCTATCACAAGTGGTAATGGTGGGGATGGGGCTAACACTCCCACTAATGCCCAATTAGCTCATGGACTTCAACAGCTGACACAGTTGACTCAGACTTTGGGTGCTACGCTACTTCAAAATGGCAATGGAAATGATGTGTCTAAAAAGGTTGCTAGTCGCAATCCTCCCTATTATGGCGGACAAGAAGATCCTCGTGTGCTTGAGGATTGGATAAGAGCTTTTGATAAATTGTTGGATACTATTGGGTGTCCTGTAGATCAGAGGGTTGAGGCTGCTGTGTACTACTTGCAACAAGAAGCTGATATTTGGTGGGCAAATAATGGGCAGGTTCTTCGACAACAACCTGGCTTTGACTGGGAAACCTTCAAGACTGCTATGAGGGATCGATTCTACCCTGAGCATGTTAAGGCCTCAATGTATGAGGAGTTCTTGCACTTGAAGCAAGGCAATTCATCTGTGCAAGAGTATCATGCTAAATTCTTGGAGCTTGCTCGTTTTGCATCTAAGTTGGTCCCTGATGAGGTTAGTAAGGCAGAGAAATTCATTAGGGGACTAACTTTTGGGATTCAAAAGGTGATTTGCGTCCTTGGATGTCAAACACTGAATGAGGCATACCAAAAGGCTGCTAACATTTACCGTGTGGAGTTAATTCAAAGAGAATCCAACGGGAAGAGTAGAAAGAGAATGGAGACCAATGAGGAAGAGAACAACCAAGGGAATAAAAGGCCAAGGTTCAACAATCAAGAGTCAAACAAGGGATTTCAAAACAATACGGGCAATGGAGGCTATCGTGGTGACAATAGGCAAGAAAATCAAGGGCAAAAACGCAATGGAACTGAGAGGTATCATTACTGTAAGAAATGTGGGAATGGACACCCTGGGAAAGATTGCGAAGGAAATCTAGTGAAATGCTTCAAATGCCAAAAGATGGGACATCGATCATATGAATGTTATTCACAGCAAAATAATCAACAAGGCCAAAGATCTAATTGCAATGAAGGAAATCAAAGAGGACCTAGACCTAACAATAATGGGACTGGAAACCAAAATCACAATGGTGGAGTCAACAATGGAAATAGAAATTGGAACAATCAAGTAGCTAATAATGGAGGTCAAAACAACAATGATGGGAACAATAATCGAGGGAGGATCTTCATCATGAGTAGAACTCAAGCTGAGGCCAATGATATGGTTCCTGGTACTTTAAATAGTGTCCCATACTTTCAAATTTAGTTGGCATCGGTGAAAACTTTGAATTTGTTTGCTTATTTACTTGTTTAGATACTTGCTTATTCTCTTAGTGTTAATTGATAGATTGTTTTGGTGAATGGTGTGGCTTGGGTAAGGACATGCATGAAAGTTACGGGGACGTAACTTTATTTCTTAGGAGGGGAGAGTGTAACACCGTCGTTTTTCTATATTTGATTAAGTTCTTTTCTATGTCTTGATTTCATACCTATGTTTTTGTTCAATATGTCGTAGAATGTGTTAAGTAATATGTTAGTTGTGGTTTGCTTGTGGCCTTGCTGTCATTTAGTGTGTTTGAGGATGATAATTGTGCTTCGAGGACGAAGCATCCTTTAAGGGGGGAAGGATGTAACACCACTGATTTTTGGGCATCTTAAAATTATTTTACTAACTGTTGTATCGTTAAATTGGTCCATTTTAAATTATTCTATCATATTATTTGGCTCAAATTATATTGAAATTATTTTATTACTCTCCTCAAGATTTTTTTCTAGTGTTCCAAATACTTGTTTCCTAATTTTATTTTATTCCTTGGACTCCAAGTTTGACCGTATCATCCTAAACCCATATTATTCCTTTAAGTCTTATGATTCCCTAATCCTAGTATACGTATAATATTGTCCCTAAACCTAATGTTCTATTTCCTAATCCTAGCTAGCTTAGGATTATACGTACAATATGTACATTCCTTTCCAACTTAATATTATGTAATTATTTCTTAGTTTACCCTAATTATATTTCCCCTCTATAAATATTCTCTATGAGTTAAACCCTAGGCCCATCATATATTCCTCCTCTCCCATATTCTCTCTTGATTCTTTCTCTCTCAAATAAATAAAACCCTAGCCTTCTCCTTGTTCATCATCAATTCAAGAATTAGAGGTCAAGGATCATCAAGTTTAGGTGCTTAATTTTGAACTTTCCAGGTAAGATTTATGTTCACTAAAAATTCTTTTAACCCCATAAGAAACAAAAATCTTTTTCCCTAAAAATTTATTCTGTTAGTTTTGAATAATTACTATTTGACTTATGATTTTTATGAAATATTTGAATCTGTATTATGTGTTCGAATATGTATAAATATTGTATGACCAAATTCGTATTGTGCATTTTGGATATATGTTCTGTGTTCAATTGAATGTTGTATGTCATAGTCTTCGTATAGATAGCATTTAATTAGTACACTACATTTGGATTAATTAGGCAAAGTAAAGTCATAATTAAATTGCATATATATATATACACTAGATTTCTGTACAGTACGTATGGATATATATTATAAATATATTTATTTATATTTGAGTATGGTGAAAAGAACAAATTAAGTGGCATAAAAACTATTTAATTTATTTTGGACATGGAGGATTCATGCCTGGATTTTTCTTGTGAGTTTGGTCTCTCACGATTTGGTTATGAGGTGGTGGAAATTCACAATTCGGTTATATTGATACATACCGGAGTGGGCCGGATAGCTAATCCCATGATTGATTATGGATATGGAGTCTACTTTACATACCGGTGTGGGCCGGATAGTTAATCCCACAGACTCTTTGAGTTCGTTCTACCCATTGGTGTAGGTCTCCCATTGGGGGTATGCATACTTAGGAATTGATCTCAGACCAACTGTGTGGGTCTCCGGTTGGTTTTTCTTTTGGTCACTGGGGCCGAAGTAATGGCTCTTGCCTGGTATTTCTCCTCCTTCTGGACAAAATAGTTAAATACTAAGTATTATATATTATGAAATTTTATTTTGGTGAGAGTGCTATTAATTGTTAATATGTGTTACATGTTGGTAGTAGTGTATTCACTAGCATATTATGTGATTTTATGTGATGGCTTATTTTCATACATGGCATATATCTAGCATGTTTAGCTTATTTCATGCATGAGGAAATTTAAGATAATAATGGTAAGGCTATAATAAGGGGTTATATGATGTGCCATTTATGTGTCTTGTGTATTATGTGCTATGTGCAAAATATTTTACGGGGTGGAGTAAGTCTTACAAGCTTTATGCTGAATTTGTTTCTTTGTGTTCTTTCTCCTTAACTCTTTTTGCAGGTGATGTTGCGTAAGCACTGGGCATGAGAGCGACTCACCTAGAGATTTATTAATCTACTAGTTATTTAGATTAGTTGGATTAATAGTTTCATTTAGACTCGATTATTAGTTGTTTTTGTATTAGTACCTACCTTGGGATATTATTATTTTCAATAAATGCTTTTGAACCTTCTATCCCGAGTTGTCTTTGGTTAGTTGTTTTAGCCTATGCGTTTAGATATAAGTTATCTAAACGTGGCGGTAGCATCCCTATTTTCTATAGTTTTGGTTTTGGGCTTCCGCTATTATGAAATATTTTTAATTAATAAATCCATTTTTAAAGCAAAAATTTAGTTATGAAAATGGGGGTGTTACATTGGTAAGATACAAAAACAGATTGTACATTGGAATTACTGGGAATCTGAGACAGGACTTGATTGCCAAGCTGCATGAGTCTGCAATTGGAGGGCATTCTGGACAGACTGGTACTTACCAGAGAATGAAGTCCTTATTTTTCTGGAAAGGGATGAAAAGGGATGTCAAGGATTGGGTGAGAAAGTGTGATGTGTGCCAAAGATGAAAGTCTGAAAATGTAGCACACCCTGGACTTCTCCAACCACTAAGCATACCTAGTGAGGCTTGGCAGAGTATATCTATGGACTTTGTTGAGGGATTGCCCAAATCATGCCATAAAGAGGTCATCTTAGTGATAGTGGACAGATTGACCAAGTATGCCCATTTCCTTGCCTTATCACATCCTTATACTGCAGAAGGGGTAGCTGAGTTATTCATGGAAAATATATATAAGTTGCATGGCCTTCCCAGAAGCATTATCTCTAATAGAGATAAAATTTTTACCAGTAAGTTTTGGCAAGCCCTATTCAAGCATATGCAGGTGAAACTGAATTTATCCACAGCTTATCACCCACAGACTGATGGTCAAACAGAAAAGGTGAATCAATGTGTTGAGAGCTATCTCAGATGCATGGTATTCCAGAAACCTAAGAGTTGGGCTAAATGGTTGCACCTTGCTGAGTGGTGGTACAATACTAATTTTCACTCCTCTCTCAAGTGCACTCAATTCCAAGCTCTATATGGATATTCCCCTCCCCCCCCTATTAGCCATGGATCTACAACTGCAGGAAGGAGAGTTCGATTGGTTGGCAGAGAGGGGTGCAGTTCTAGCTGCCCTTAAGCAAAATCTACTGCAAGCTCAGAACAGAATGAGAGTGCAGGCTGACAAAGGTAGAAGTGAAAGGTCATTGAATGTGGGGGATTGGGTCTATCTTAAGATCCAACCTTATAGACAAGTTACGGTGGCTGTCAGGGGAAACATCAAGCTTTCTTCCAAATACTATGGACCTTAAGAGGTTACAGAGAGGATTGGGGAAGTAGCTTACAGACTTGCTCTACCCCCAGGGTCCCTCCCACACCCGGTATTTCATGTGTCACAACTCAAAAAGAAGATAGGGGAGGGTGTAGTCACTCAGTTGGACCCTCCAACTGTGGGTCAGGAAGGTCAGATCCTTGCAGAACCCATTGCTGTTCTGGGAAAAAGGTTGGTTAAGCAGAACAACAGAGCTGTGACTGAGATTCTGGTGCAATGGTCGAACCTGCCAAGGGAAGAAGCCACCTGGGAAAATTATTACCACCTCAAAAGTCAGTTTCCAGCCTTTGATCCTTGGGGTCAAGGATCATCCGGAGAGGGAGGTGATGCAACGACTTTTGTTGGTAGTATGACTGGAAGAAAGGGTATCAACCAGGGAAGGAAGAAGCAAAGGGAAGGATGCAGCGATGAAACGACAACGTTTGACGATTACGGTTAAAACCGTTTTGGAAGAACGACGTCGTTTGGCTATCCGTTAAGAGCCGTTGGGAAGAGCCTTCAGACGACGCCGTTTAGCTGCTGGGAATGATCTGCTGCGACTGCAGCAGTTCCGGAAATAATGGAGTGTAGTTGTGAGCAGTGAAATCATGTATTTAGTTGAGTAGTGGATTCCATTTTTGGTTATGCTAATGCTAAGACTCATCTTTATTCTTCTTCTCACCATTCTTCTTCTGCTTCTCCCTCATTCTAAATCCCTAACTTCTTCCCTAATTCCCCAAAATCCTTCGCTTGAATTTTACTTTCATCGCAAGAGCGTTGCATATTCACTTGGTTTATGCTATGGTACTAGATTGGTTATCACTAAATTATCAGAACATGTCATTGAAGATAAAATAATGTATGGTATAAATGCATAGACTAAGGTCTTAGTTTCTCACATGACTATGACACACTCAAATCCATGATTGTCATTCAAATTTCAAATAAGACAATTCCATTAATATTGTCATATGCAATTACCACTTATAAAATTCAAGGGCAAACACTATCACATGTTGGATTGTAACTGAAGAAAATCAATGGTCTCAAAATATTAATTTATAGTGACTCGGATATAATTTGTACGTCAACTATTAACGTTGTTTACAAATAAGTTTTTAATAATTTTTAATTTTTAATTCATTTTTATTGAACTCTTCATGAATATGTATATTTATTATTTAATATAATTTGTCTATTCATTTATACAACAATTATAATTAATTTTACTAGTCTCATATATAAAATTAACATATGTCTTACCTAAAAAACTTTATTACATAATAGTTTTTATTATCATAACATAATAACAACACTTCTAATCTTTAGTCCATGCATTGCACAGGTATCATGCTAGTTATACTAGTATCTGTGCAATTAATTATTAGTCAATTATACTAAAATTCAATATGCAATTAGATTATTGAATAAAAGGAAAGTGTAAGATATATATATATATATATATATATATATATATATATATATATATATATATATATATATATATAGGGTCATGTTCAGGTGTGGTCGTGCCTTCCCGTGCGGTTTACACCACTCAATGTTAAGAAATACACCACACAGTTTTCAGAATGCACAATTAAAAATAGGGGAGCTATGGGGTGTTTTTATGCATTTTCGCTATGGGGTGTTTTTATGCATTTTCGTAACATTGAGTGGTGCAATTCTTAACATTGAGTGGTGTAAACCGCACGGCCGCACGGGAAGGCGAGGCCACATTTGAACAGACTTTTATATATATATATATATTATTTTGATTACATTTGCACGAATTACGTAAACAACAAAATCTTAGAAATAATTATAAGATTTTTCAACGCAAATTAAACCTATATCTCTATAAATCTTAGAAATTGTAATTTCTTGCCACTGTGTTTCGCATCACATGCAATCTGCGACCTCCCCACCACAAATCTCTCCAACTTGTCGTAAAACACAAACAATTCATTAACCACTGAAATCCTTAACCCAACAAAAAAATCTTGAAATTTGCAAGAAGATACTTACGTTTTCATGGTGCAACACCAATCCATTGTATTTACTGGGTTGTGGAAAGAAAATGTTAAATTATAAATTTGTATGATTTTTCAAAAAGAAAGTGTAATTATTTATTTAAGATTTTTAAATACTAATGTGAAATGAAAATTTTGTCAAATGATGTTGATTTTACTAAATTTTCTATGGCTTTGGGCAAATTTTTTTTTTTGGACAATTGCTTCTATTATTATATTGATAATAATATAGATATAGATATAGATATAGATCGAGATATATATCGATATATATATAGACAGATGAGAACTATATGAATTGTATTAAATGAGATAATTGAAAGATATAGATTACATGAATATATATAATGAGAGAATCCTAGGGAGACTAGAATATGAGAATCACAAGAAGCCTAGAATAGGGAGTCATAATCTGACTCAAATACATAGAGTCCTGATACTCCCCTCAAGCAGTAAGCTAGTAATATGTAGCTTGTCTCTAAGAAAAGAAAAGAGTGAAATCTTTTTTTTTGGTCTTAGACTTGTTGTGCATTGGAAACATTTAGTTTAGTTTTATTAATTTTGCCACATTTTGTCCAGACATATAAAACGTTGGACACTTTTAGTCCAAAGTTACAATTGTCGTTTGTCAACCGTGAAGTTGAGGGGCATTTCCGTCCTTTCAAGTCCAAGTCTTAATCAGCACACTTGTTTCTTGGTCTCCTCAGTCAATCTTCTCTTATGCTCCCTTTCTCTATCTCTACAATCACCTCTCCAGCATCAACCCATCTCAGATTTTCTCTCCTTCTATCTATTGCTTTCTTCTTTCAATCGACGTACACCAGAACAACAACAAAAAAAAAAAAGCATTTCAATATGATCTTGAAATTAACATTCTTAGGGTTTATTCTGCAATTGCTCTTCAGAAATTAGGCTAATTCGAATTTTCACGGGAAAAGTTCAATTAGCCTTCACTAGCCATGTTCTTCAGCATTTGTAGACTCAAATACAAAATACTAAACAAAGCATATGTGCGGAAGAAATAAGGGGCGGAGACGAGGAATTGGGGATGCCGTGATTAGGCGGCGGCGGTGGAGGGATTGGTACTCGAGAACCTTGGGTAGCGTCCCCTCTGGGCGGTGGAAATTGCGGTGGCATCCACATTGGTTTAGAACTTGCCGGTACTCCAATGGTGCCGCCGAGCTTATTCCGGGAGAGGTTGATTTCAAGTAGGGTGGAATTAGACCAAAGCCACACCGGAACATAGCCCTTCAAGGAATTGTTGGAGAGATCTAGGGTGCGAAGACGAGTCAAATTCCTCAAAAACTTCCATGAGATAGCGCCGGTGAGATTTCTGAAAGACATCCTAATCTCAAAAGCTGAGCAGTTTGGTTCCAAGGCTATAAACTCAGAGAGATTAAACCCCGCGACGGAGCTGAAGGCCTTGGCAGATTTTGCAGGAAGTTATAAACAAGAACATGGTCGACAAGAGCGCTCATGGCTCGGACTTGCATCTCCAGAGCAGCTATGTAATCAGTGGCTAGGGGTGAGCAAAAAATGAAGACCGACCAAAAAACCAATGAGCGATAACCGAACCGACCAAAAATTTTGGTTTTTGGTTGGTTATCGGTTATAGTGTTTAAAAAAATTCGGCCATTTCGGTTTTTCGGTCGGTTATCGATTTTGGACCAAAAATAAAGAAACCGATCGAAAAACTGAGGGTAACCCAAACATTTTAATCTATATGCCTAACCCATAATCGTTCAAAAATAATATAATTCATTTGTTAGTCTAATACTAAGCCAGTGCGAACCTACAAAGTGCAACCCATGTAGCTACTCATTAGTTTTCTTGTTAATTGCTTACTGCTTAGTGTTGTATTGTAGAATGTAGTTTAGACGACGTGTAGTACTGTAGGATGTAGTGTAGTGGTGTAAATCCTTTTTTTTTTGAAAGCAACGAAAAACAACACAAATGTATTCTTTATTACTCTTAATAGATAAACATAAATATAAGAGAACTTTTTTTCTGATTCTTTTTTTGTTGTTTGAACAATTAATAACACTCTTAAACATGATACAATTGAACAGCAATTATAAATATTTACAGAGTAAAATCATTTGCTTCACTAATTCACAAATTCTTCCACTAATTTATTAATTGCTTACTACTTTGTTAATTGCTTCACTAATTCACAAATTGCTTAATTTTGTGATGTCTATTCTAATTTTTTAAAGAAATTACAGCTCGTTAGGTAAATAAGTTCGGTTAAAAATAACCGACCGAAAATTTTGGTTTTCGGTCGGTTCGGTTATGAGAATGACTTCGGTTATTTCAGTCGGTTATGGGAAGGTCAACATTTTTTCGGTTATTTCGGTTATTAACCGAAAACCGACCGACGCTCACCCCTATCAGTGGCTTCCTCTAGAATCACAAGCAGCGGTTACTTCCGGCAGCCAGGAACAATCCGGTCCAAAACGCGAGCCTTTCCCTGTACAGTCGGTAAATTCTTCATTTTCAGCCGGAGAATACTCAATCTCGGCTTCTTCGGCAACCGGTTGTTCCCTCTCATCGCCGCTACCACTCTCTGCCTCTTGTTGTGCTTCTTCATGAACTTCAGCTTGAGGCTGTTGGTAAGGATCTTGCGGCTCCACTTGGTACGCCACTTCGCCTTAACCGCCAAAACTCTGTCCGCGACTTCTCGCACCGCTCTACCGCCCTTTGGCGCCGCCAGCAAAGAAGGCAGACTTAGCCGGAGTATTCGGAGCGCTCCGAGAAGCCTCGACGAGTAAACAAGAACATGGTCGGGGGACTTGCAGGACGACTCTGCTAGGGAAAAAGCGGGGAATACAAGCATGAAAATGAAGAGAAATTTCATTATCATTGTTTTAAGTTGAAGATTTTGTTAAACTCTTGAAGATTTGACATGAAAAAATAAGGTTGATGAAGAATCGGACCTGAAAGGACAGAAATGCCTTTCTAGTTTACGGTTGACTAACGCTAAATGTGACGGTTGACTAAAAGTGTCCAACTTTTTATATGTCTTGACAAAATGTGGCAAACTTAATAAAACCGGACTAAATGTGTCCAATGCATAATAAGTCTAGGACCAAAAAATGATTTCACTCGAAAAGAAAATCTAGGACTAGACAGAACTTTAGTAAAGATATCAGCAAGTTGATCTTAGGTTGTAATAAAGTTGACTTGAATATCTCCTAAAGCAACTCTATCTCTAACAAAGTGATAATCAATCTCAACATGTTTGGTACGCGCATGGAAAATCGGATTTGCAGACATGCATGTAGCACCAAGATTGTCACACCATAACTTGGGAACAGAAATATTGGGGACATTGATCTCACATGGTAAAGACATAATCCAAATTACTTCAGCACAACCATCTGCTAGTGCTTTGTACTCAACCTCAGTAGAAGATCTAGCAACAGTTCTTTGTTTCTTACAGACCCAAGACACAAGATTAGACCTAAGAAACACAGCATAACCACTAGTTGACTTTCGATTTTCAGGACAACTAGCCCAATTAGAATTAGAAAAAGCATGCAAATCTTTAGATACTAACTTTCTTATTCGCAGACCATAAATGATAGTTCCCTTAACATAACTCAATACTCGTTTCAGTTGTTCCCAATGTGAAACTGTAGGAGCATGCATATGTTGACACAGTTGGTTGACTGCAAAGGATAGATCAGGGCACGTGATGATATGATCTCATTTGTGCTTATTTTTATATGTATTTTGGATCAACTTTGGAGCTTTAATGTATTAAATTGCCTTCTTCAATTCATGTTTCCTTGCTTTTTAGTGTAGACACGATTTATTATTGAATTTGGTGCTTTTAAGGCGTTTGTTGGTATTTTGAAGCAATTTTAGATCAAACGCAAAGCAAAGGGATAATTGAAGGCATGATTGGAGTCAAAACGAACGAAGAATGCTGATTTTAGAGCTGAACGCGTCCGGAATCCCGCCCGTCGCGACAAAACACTTCAATACGCGAGGATTTGAGCCAACAGCAGGCTCGACGCGTCGAGCTCCTAGCTCGACGCGTCGAGAAGACGCCGTAGGATTTTTCCGGAAATTGTCGAAAGCTCGACGCGTCGAGCCCTGTTCTCGACGCGTCGAGAAGCCAGTGACAGTCCAGAATCTGCTGCGCGGAATTACCTATTTTGCCCCTATTTTGTGCTCCCACTATAAAAGCTCATTTTCCAAGAACCCTAGAGCTAAGCTGCGTTTTTGGGAGGCAAAAAGGAGTGAGTGAAAGGTGTTGTTTCTTCAATGGAGTGAAGGAGGGATCCACCACTTTGGAGAAGAAGATAGTCATCTCATGGAGCTAACAAGGCTTTGGGAGGAAGAAGGAGAGCTATATTCGGGAGAATTTCCTTTCCCTTTCTTTATTTCCTTAGTCTTTGTAAACTCTTCATTACTTGTGCTTTGAATTCTATCCTAGCCATGAG
>CP025654.1:10863567-10889011 GCA_003576665.1 Ipomoea trifida
AGTTTATAGGTATTTTATTTTTATTTCTTTTTTATTCTTTAAAGTTTTGGATTTTTTTTTATGAATTACTCTTTATTCAATTATTATATTGGAGATGGATTCAGTCTTTATCACTACAAAAAGTCTAGATATTATAGTTAAATGGTAGCTAAATCCTCTCTTAGAGCACTATAATTTTACTCTAGGAAAATGAAACACATTGCAATTGTTGGCCCCCCGCACCAATAGATCCTGGCTCCGCCCCTGGATATGAGGTCGTTTTAACTCGTGCCAAGGAGATATGAGGCCGTTTTAACTTGTGCCAAGGAGTATTTTAACTTCTTCCATTTCAAATTTCATATGGGGTTTGCCCTCATATCGGTTGAAGGATATGTGCTTATGAAGAGATGAGAGGCAGAGTTGTCTCACTGAGCGTGTCAAAATATGTAAACACAAAATTTTGAATATATATATTGGAATTCAAAATATGGTTACATGTAGTATATCAATATGGGTGTGGGTACAATATCTCTGGATGATCCTCTGATTCTTCAATTGATGTCTTGACGCTCTATTGAAGAGCCCTCGGATTTCTAGTGGCTTGATCTTCAAAGAAGAACTTATATGTTTGTTCTTTTGAAGGGCCTCCGATTTCAAATGGCTTGATCTTCAATAGGAGGTTTAAATCAACATTTGGCATAATTTTCATGGAGAGGCTTTTACATTTATGATCATTTTATTGAAACTGATTCTATGATTTTTCCTATGATGAATACATAGAAGAGTTCCTATTTATAGCGGTAGGATATAAGAGTTTTGATAGGTTCAAACTCTTTTGATCTTATCTAATTAATAAATTAGATAATACTAATATTATCCAAATATATATTCAAATCTAATATTCAAATATAATAAAAACTAATTATAATTGTTAAATTTTCAGTGTCAACACTGACGATGATGATGGCGGTGCTGCGACATTATTTTTGTATCTAGGTTCGCAGGTCAAATAGGAGATGTTGTCGTTGATGATGTCTCGAACTCAAAGAGGCATGTCGCCGCACTTGCTAATGACGTACTGCTTTGGATATTAAATAAAAAGGGTACGGTAATGATATGCTAATGACGTGCTGCTTTGCAAATAAATAGAAAGGGTAATGGTAAGGAAAAGAGAGGAAGGGTGGAGAATAACTAGGAGTGAGCATACCCGACCCACCCGAAGAAACCCGCCCGACCCGTACCCGTTTTCTGCCATTCCGACCCGGCCGCAATCCGAAAAGTGAAACCCGACCCACATCATCTCTAATCATGGATATATTGTATCGGTTTGGGGCATGCATTTTCGGACCCGACCCGCCCGAAAATCTGAATTTATAAAGGGTTAGGGTTACCTAATGAGCTAAACGGTGTCGTGTGCATTTGTATATATATATATATATATATGTTTAGGGTTTTGGTCAGTAGAAGCCTCTCATTTGTGACTGTGCAGCCATCCGCCCCTCTTGGCTCTTGCCCTCCCTCATTCCCTCAAATCTCAATCCTTTTGCAGTGGCGCAATCGATCGCTCTGAATCCTCTCAACCTCTCATCCACCTCAATCCTCCACAGTCCACACCTCTGTTCCTCTCCATTTCTCTTTTCTCTTTTCTCTTATCTCTTAACCACTTATTCTCTTCTCCATTTGAGACGGCCTGTTAGCCTGTGATTCTGTGAATCTGTTCTGTTATCTGGTGGTCCGGTGGTTCTTCGGTGAATCTATTCTATTATCCGGTTGTTTGGTGGTTCTCCGGTGAATCTGTTCTATTATCTGGCGGTCCATTCCTGGTGGAAGCCCTAGCGAGTGACGACGGTGATTGGTGACCTGAACAACTGGTGACTGCTGTTAGCGGTTTGAACTGTTGAACTATTGAAGACCTGAGTTCTCCGGGTATTTTTGGGAGAAAAGAAGTAATTTTCTAAACCTTAGTTTTATATTTGTAAGTATACAAATCTCAAATGACACACAGGCCAAAGCATAAGACTAAAACATAACCACTATCTAAGCCTCCTCGTACGGGTGTATCTCTATCGCGCTCACGCTAGACTTTAAGGCAAACCTGGAAAAACACACGAAGAACCATTAGCAAAAGACTGCTAAGTAACCACCATTCACACCCGCAAGGAAGTATAGATATACATAAGTTTGTAAATAGGTTTACACACCCATATAGAATATAAACACCAACAAACTGTTCAACAGTTCAAAACCGATACTCAACAACAATAAGCTGAATGAATCAATAACCAAGACTCAATCAAACAAAGCCAATATCCAATAACAAAAGCATAGCATAAGAACGAACCAATAACCGAGATACCAACTGAATACTCATCCAAAGGAACCAACCAAACTCAACGAGAACAACAGGGTAACAACCAAATAACATAAAGGACTCACAAACCAACCAAGGAAGAATCCCAACTCCAAACCTCCAAATTCCCAAAACCAGCCACCAAACCAAACCAATCTCATAATCACAAATCAAGAGTCAAACCCGGAAAACCGGTACGCAGGGGTAAAAACCCAATCACAGGGACCGTAGTCCAATCACAGGGACCGAAGTCCAATCACAGGTCCACGGGTAATCAACCCAATCACAGGGACCGGAGTCCAATCACAGGGGTAATGAACCCAAATATAGTCAATAGTAGCCCATCCAGATAACTGGTACGCAGGGACCGAAGCCCAAAGTCAGTAATAGCACAATCAATCCACCCATCAATCTCCACAAGATACTCAAAGAATCCACAACCACATACTCATACTCAACTCAGCCCAAGAACCATCACTCAGAGTGTTCATCTCAGATATGAACACCAACCAACTTCCAAATAATATAATCAAGGATTCAACCAATCAAGTAATAGACTCATATAACGAACTGAGAGGTATGAATTAAATACTCCAGAATCAAGATAACGCAACCAATAGAATACTCCAATAAACTCAAGAACAATGAGGAAACAAACAACGGATTGCTCACCAATCACTACCACCTTACTCTCACGGAAAACCCTAGCGCTTACATTGTCACGCTAGAGAACCCCGCAAGAGCAATTCCCACATACCGAATCAGACTCAGCTCAGAATACAAAGAGATACTCCAGAATACAAAGATCATATCACAATGCACCAATATTCATTTAACGGAGGCCAATTAACATGGAAATCCAACCAACAAGTGATCATATACATCAATAGACAAAGGATTAGGACACGAGTCCATGAATCCACAACACAATCAATAATAGGCTAATAACCAAGGATATTCAGGATTTCCAATCACCAAATAATATCATATAGAGTGAGAGTAAAATAGATTTTGATGGACATAGTGGTTACCTTTGAAGCGTAATTAATCCAAAAGCGTAATAATCCAAGGCAACATCAACCTTACTCAAAGCTCGGTTCATAATCGTGAACCTGAAGAATTAATATAATTCTAATACCGTTACTAACTATTAATAACAAAGATACTAGCATTCCTAGTCGGGCCATTATAACCTATATTCCAAGCCTAAAGGCTAATGCAACATGATTATATGAATTATACTTAATTAATTACTATCTAATACTAAAACAAGGTTATAACCAATAATATTAATCAAACTTAAGCTAAGATATTATACCTAATACTAAGATCACAAGCTTAATAATAAAGCTAACATTACCTTAAACACACTGTTTAGACCCAGGTTCGAACTCCTGCCCCTCGGCTCAACACACAAGCACCAAACCATCGCACCAAGTCGTTCCTTAGTGCTAAGTTACGCCATTAATGAATATAAGGCTATCTTCCATGGTCGGGCTTCCTTGTCATAGCCATGCATTGCCGGAAGAACAGAGGTGACATGCCGCCGCTGCTCCATCGTCGTTAGTTGCTGCTGCGTTGCGAGGGAGTACGAAGGCCGGAGCTCTCTGTTGGAGACTTCGCCGACCACTCACCGGTGTTGCGGTCGTTGGACGAACGGAGGAGAACGCCGGAGGTGTTGGGGCCGCCAAGATGCTCCGCTGCTGCCTACGGAAGGGGGAGGCGGAAGAGGCAAGGTTGTTGGTCGGCTCCGTCGCTCTGCTTCTTCGATCGCCGCCAAGGAAGGGAGGAGACTGAGGTCACGCCGACCATCTACGTTCGACTAGCCGGAGAAGAAGCATGGAAAACCTTCAGCCGCCGCGATTCACTGTTGGAGGAAAACCGAGGAACCACCGTCGCCTTTACTGCCCGAGGCCTAGTCGTCGTTTTCTTCCGCCGAACGGTGAACGACGATCCGCTAATCCCCATGCCGCTGGTTAGCTCCGTCGTATGACGCCGGAAGCAGAGAAGAAAGCGAACCGCATGCGTTGCCTGCCGGGGGTTGAACCGAAGACGTCGGGAAGATGGGGAGGCTGCATTTCGCCACCGGAGTCCATACACCGCTCGCTATGCCGCCCTAGCTCTATCTGTTCTGTCGCCGTTACGCTGCGGAGAAAGCAGAGGAGGGAAAGAGGGAGAACTGCCGTCGGGAATGGAAGTCGCCGGCCTGAGCCTTCCACCGTTGTCGCCGTGAGCCTTCATCGCGGCTGCCCGGAGCACTCCGCTTGTTAGCTGTGAGGGAGAGAGGAGAGTCGAGAGAGAGATGAGGGAAAACGAGATGGCGAGGCGATGAAGCTAGCTGCTGAACCATCTAACTTACCCTATTTGGAAGCTACTAATTAGGGTAAGTTTCCAAAATGGGTTTGGGCTAGATTGGAATGGGCTAATCCATTGGGTCCATACTTAATAATAAACATAATATAGTATGGGCTATTGTAGGAGTTGGGTCAAATTGGATCAAACTATATTTTATATATTGGATTTGGGTTAAGACCAAACATTAGATTATAGAATATAGGATATTCACTATATGGGCTTACTAATAATATTTATGTAGGGTGTATATATATATATATATATAACTATAGAAATATTGGGCCATAGACTATTTATTATTAATCTTAACAATAAATTATATATAAGAGTATATAATCTCAGGCCCATAGAAAAATAATAATACTTGTAATTATTTAAATAATTACTTATTAAGAAAATAACCCCTTATTATATTCAAGAAAGTAGTAGGAGTTTTCGGGGTGTTACAATGACCTACACCTATTTTTGGGGAAGCTATTCCATTTTCCACCTATTTCATAAACTTTTTTTTTTGGAACCACCTATTTCATAAACTAAATATGCTTAATTGCCAAAATGCAAGATGTGACGAACTATAGAAATGACAGTACAAAGTAAAATATCAATTTTAAAACGCCAGAACACAACCGTTCTTCAAATTGGCTTGAGCCGCTTGATTTTACTACCACAATCCTCGATTTTGTACTTCGACCCTTCTGAGTGTTCAGAGGTGCGAAGCGCGGGAAATTTGAACTTCACACCTCTACTCAAGACAGAGTGAGTGAGAGACTATGGACGATTCAGGTGCGATTCTCTGTCAGATCTCTCAGCTCAAGGATATGCTTGACAAGGTACCTCTATATATAAACATATGTATGCATGAATGTATATACAATGTCAGGGAATTTGGTTGAATTTGCCATTTTCAGGTGAACGAGGAAATCGAGGCGAACATTCAGATCACCAGAGAAATCGAATCGGAGATCGTCAAGTGTACGGAAACTGAGGTCGCCTTGCTGGCTCGACAGTCGGAGCTGATGAAAACAGCGTACACACTACAGTTCGAAATCAGCGGCTTGATGGCAGCCACTGGTAATAAACCCGTGAAGTTAAGACAATAGAATTTTGATTCATCTGAAAGCAGTGTACATTAAGTTGGAAATTTCATTTTTTTTTCTTCTTTCAATTCGTGATAAGAACTTAGAAATCAAGTTTAACTAAAAGGAAATAATCATTTTGACAGAGGAGCTAGAATAAGTGGAACAGTAGCAATAAATGCAAGAATTTACTTCCGTAATATCGTTTTTCTTAATCCAATGTCTATAACTCATTCAAGAATGGCCTCTCTATAATATTGAATAGGATCAATATCAATGTATCTCCGAGTATTTTTTTTTTAATTATTATTATTATTATTATTGTTATCTTTTCTAGTATGATAATTTTATTTGACCTAAAATTTGAAATTGTTGATTTTTAAGTGTATGTCTGATATATTTTAATAACATTTTAGATTTATTCTTATATGAGATTGTTCTCCATACTGTAGTGCTCTCAATTCTTCTCTTTTCTGTTCTAGCTGATTCAGCAACATCATGTAAATCCTTGGAGGAAGAGTTACATTGTCTAGAAAGGAAGAGGGATGAGATACTGACTCGAATGAACAGCAAACGGTACTGATCCTAACTGTTTGAATTTTGTATTGATAATAATATAGCTGAAAACAAATTTTTGCAATATGAAATCCAGAAATTTCACATTAAACATTGTTTAGGCAAAAGAGAAAGGCTAATGGCTTTTAGGATCATTGTTGACATTCCATTTTAAGTATTTTCATCATGGGAAAAATATATATTTTCTTTTTACATATTCCTCTTTAGTTAAGCTTAGACTGACAAATATCACTACTAATGTGTTTATAATCTGGCTAGATTGATTTATGATGATCTACAGACTTCAGTGTGTTTCAAATGAGGAATACAGTGGCCCTGTTTGGTAAATGGCTGTTAGCTGATAGTGTTAGTTGATTGGGTTAGAAGGTATGATTAGTTGATAACATTAACTGATTGTAGAAAGGTGTTTGGTAAATTTAGCTGTTAGCTGATAGCTGTTTGGTATAATTTCTTTTTGAAGCAAATTGAAAAGGTTGCTTTGAGTAGCCTTTTGAATTTTAGTATTTTGGAGTTACAAAAAGCTTATTAACCAAACACTTATATTGATTTTTTTAACCAAATCAAACAACTAATAGTGGTCAAATAAGCCAAAATTGGCCGATAGGCTAATTATTTACCAAACAGGGCCAGTGTGATTCTTGTTCAAAGAAATTTCCATGTTTTGAGTTGCACAGCAAGAATTAAATACAGTGTATATGGTCCTTAACATGTCCTACCTGGAGAATTAATTTTTTCTTGTTAATATTCTTAGTTTAAGTTCCAATATGAAAATCAAATTTATGAATAATCAAGATTGTTACAGTTATAAATAAAACCTGAGTGTTGTCCTTGAAGTCAAGAACTATGATGCTTTCTCATAAAATGATACTTCCAAAACCAAAGTAGGCAAAAGCAATTAATTATTCTTGTACAGGGAAGGATTCCTGAGATCTTGCTTGGATTTTCAAAATAGCATTGGTAAAAAAGGTAATGATGAAGTTGCAGCTTTGCTAGTGGAGAAAGAGCTTCTAGAAAATGAAGTTCATTCCTTAAACAACAGAAATACTGTTCTACAGAACTCAACAGCTGCATTTGTGGAAGAGGTTCTTGAAGATCTTCATAATTCTATCTATGGTACTTTGCTACTACCAAAATCATATTACTTTTCCTTCCATTTGTGGAATAACATGTACTAGCAAGGTCAAGATATTGAGTGGCTTATTTGCTATTGAGCACTCATTTCCTTTTCCTGAAAAAAATATTTTGGTAGTCTCATTTTTTGTATAGTTCTGTTTTTTTTTTTTTCCTTATTTTTATTTTTATTATTGCAGACCCTTTGATATTTTACTATTCTTTACCATCAACTGGTGCTTTTCATGAGAAAAAAAAAATGGAATGGTTATTTGCTAGTAAAAATCCTTCTTTTGGCCATGACTGTATCCTATTGTGATTAAGCTCCTATGTTTTTGAGCATATTCTGAATGTACCATGGACAATGTGGATAAGCTCAATAACTTAGCTTATAGATTAGTGTAAGGTTAAGGCAGACTGTACAATGTAAGGAGTAAGCCTTGAGTAAATCTTAAGGTTTGCTGTACTGTGGAAGTTTTAGTACCTGGCAAAGTCTGGGAAATTCAAGTAGAGTAATTCATGGTATGATGTATGTATGTATGGCTATTTTAACCTTTGAGCTTGCTCTTTTCCTTCATTCTTTTCCTAGATTACTTCAAATGCTTTTTTCTATATTTTATGCTGCTCTTAGTCCTTTCTAAGTGTATTACATTTGCTATCCTTAATTTGGTTTTGAATATAGAACTAGATGAATTTGGTTTTGAATATAGAACTAGATGAGACATTCTGTTGGTTGTTGGTATTTTCTGAAGCTTTGAACTTATTTTATTAAATATACAACAATAAAAACATTTATTGAAAACTTTTGCCAATTCTAAATTTTAACTTATTGTGAAATGCAGCTCTAGACATTGACATAAGAATTCGAAATATTGAGAATGAGAAATTGATGAAGGATATTGATGAATTGAAGAAGACATTACTTTCAACTATGTCTATTGGATAAAATTATGGTAAGTCTGTACTCTTTTAATTTTGAATGGCATTTCCCAATGGGTGCGTTATGATTAATTTTAATTAATATATTTTGATGATGCTAATCAAAATGTGTTAAGAAGTTAGATTCCAAAAATTAGAATAGATTTTTTGCTTTTAGAATACTCATTAAGACCAAAAATCCGACCATGTCAAAACACTTAGAAATCATTTAGGATGTCTGCTCAACTAGAAGAGAGTTTTCAGAAAACAAATCATCAGAATAATAGGTAACCAGAAGACAAGAAGACTTCTAAGGCAAGGCATTGAGCAGGTGGATTCAGGATAGAAGAGAGGAGACCAGAAGATAGGGGGAACAGAGGAAATAAGTTCATAAAACTAGGATTTCAGAAGAGTTAGTTAGTCAAGATCAGAAGAGAGACCTCTAGCAGATTGCAGAAAAGAGTGTCTCGAAACAAGTGTAGTCAAAACATGCATTAAAGGTATACTAGAGGAGTAAAGACCAGTCAAAAGCTAGGAAGTGACTAGGTTTCAGGGAATGTCTTCTAAAGGCTAATCAAAACATTTTTCGTATCTACTGGAAAAATAGTTGCCAAGGCATATACAACAAGATTCAAATTGGAATATCTTGACAATTGAAGTAAAGTCAATGGAGCATATATTACTTTTCATAAAATGCTGCCAGGGCCGGATTTTAGGGCGTGCAAGACGTGCAACCGCACAGGCCCCAAAATTTTGGGGGGCCCTAGTCCAGCCCTGGTCTAATAGTTAGTATATGTATTTGTGATTATATCGGCCCAAATTAAAATTAGATTTTTTGCATTTTTCTCTTTGCAAATTTTCTTCAATTCAATTCGCAGTTTATTTATATTTTGATAGGGCCTCACTTAGTTACTAGCACAGGGCCCCGCAAATCAAAAAATCGGCCCTGAATGCTGCAAACGACGCTTACAAAGCAAGCCAAAGCCACAACAAGTACAAGGGAGAAATGAAAAGTTTGAAAAATCTTCTTGGGAACAAGTTTTTATCCAGTAAGCAATGACAAGGAACATACAATGGAATTATGGAAACACATGAAATTATCTATCTTTCCAACAGGTAATTTCAAATGTGGCTATAAATAGAGCCCATAATGTTGAAAAAGAGGGTGACGAGATTGGGAAGCAAAAACAACGAATAAACAAGTATAAACCTTTGAAGAAAGCTTAAAGAAGATCTAGTACACTTTGAGCTTAAATGGCCAAAAGTTTTTAAGTTAAAAAATGAAAAAGAGAAATTGGTGGCAATCTCCCAGCTGGGTTGGTGATCAAGGTTGGAGATTGGATTCTTGGTCACTAGTGTACTAGCGCTTATAACAAATCAATACATGGTGCATTTCCTCCCTTGTGAAAGAGAAGAGTGGATTAGGGGGATTATATCAT
Organism: Ipomoea trifida; assembly: GCA_003576665.1. Taxonomy (NCBI): domain Eukaryota; kingdom Viridiplantae; phylum Streptophyta; class Magnoliopsida; order Solanales; family Convolvulaceae; genus Ipomoea; species Ipomoea trifida. Next base: position 10,873,371 of record CP025654.1, read on the forward strand.
CTGCCAAATTGCTATAAAATCTCGTCTCATTTACTTTATACTTCTTACATTTTGCTTTTTACTTGGTGTGTATATTGTGTGTTCTTGCATATCTATAAAATTTCAAAAGTTTTCAACCTTAGACTAAAAATTTCATTAGCCAAACAAGTTTTGAACATTATTCAAATTGGCGAGATTAAGCTTCTGCATGCATTTTTTATTTTTAAATAATCTGAAAACAGCTGAGTTTTAAAATTAACATATCACTAAAGTGAGTTGTTGATTTGATAATTTTGCCTCTTTGTACAAAATAGTGGCAGAGGCAAAGCGAGGTCAGCTAACCCCCCCTTCCCCCACCCTACCCTTACCCTTGAAAATTTATTATTCTATTTTTATTATATTCCTATTGTTATGTGTTGAATATTAGGAAACTATTATTCAATATTAGGAAACTCCTAGTAAGCTGGACTTAGTTTCCTATTCCTATTAGGGTTACCTATTCCTATTATGGTAGATTTGGTAGCTAGTTTAGTATATATAGAGGCATAGAGAAGAACCCTATTGTACTCTTTCATTGTAATACATTCATATATTCTATTATTCTCTGGTTTTCTTACATACTTTGCTTCCGCTATCTGGCGGGTGGTTGTTATTCTCCACCCGCCAGGTCTTTCAATCCCTCAATTTCAACATGGTATCAGAGCCTAAACCCTAGGACCCTATTTCCACCGCCGCCGCCGTAGCCGTCGCCGCCGCGCCTCGCCGAAAAACCAGCAGATCACCGCCGTTTCGTGTTCAAACCTCGCCTCGTGGTGTTTTCTCCAATCTAACACCACAGGCCACTCAGGAACGCCGTTGTGAGTAATCTGCTCCAAACCCGGCCGTCATCCGCCGCCGCCACGCGCCGCCACCGTCGTCGGAACCCTAGGGGTTTTTTTGGCCAGATCTCTTTCCTCCGGAGTCTGATCGAGTCGCCGTCACCACCACTGGTTTTGTATCGACGAGACGCTTCTGACTGTGTTTTCAGATCCTTCGTTGGTCGCCGGTCAACGCCGGTCAACGGTCAACTCCGGTCAACCTCGCCGGTCAATGTCTAAAACCACCCCTTGATATTGCTGTTTTGGCCTTCTTTCGACTTTTTGGTGAAATTTGAAAGCTTCTTTGGGTTTGTTGCCGAACTTCTTGTCTTCTTCCCATGGTGTTTGTGTTTTTGGTATAACCGTGCTATTCCTTTATCTCCGGTATGCCTTATCCCATGGATGGTTCAGCACTACTATAAAAGTCTTTGATTATTTCCCATGTTTCAAGTAAGGCCGTAAGAGGGAGTGTGACTATCTATAATCAAACGGTGTTCTAGTTTACTTATTTTACTTTGTTTTCCCGGTTATCTTTATCTCGTTGCTTTGGGTTTATCTTCATTACTATGGGCTCTACTGCATCCTTTGCTATTCTTTGCTCCCTTTTCGCCTCTACCGCTCTCAATGAAGTTCAATGAAGGCTTTGTTAGCATGTCCTACTCTATCCTTGGTGTGTTCATCTCCATTCCCGAGGTTCGTGTTCAACTCCATCCTTGGTGTGTTCATTCCCAAGATCATGTTCAGCTTCATTCTTGGTGCATTCGTCTTCATTCCCAAGGAAGAGTTAGGCATAGCGCAATCTCTTTTGAAGCCATCAATCCTAGAGTGCTTATGTTGTTGTGGTGGTGTTCGTGTTTACCCTTGGAGCCATTATTCCCAAGGATGTTCGTGACAAGCTTTGCCCTTGATGCATTTCCAAGGATTGTGTATAGCATTGTCCCTTCGAAGCCATCCAGCACTTTTATCCTCTAGTTGTTTTTAATTTTCATTTGTAATTTTGAGTGAGGTAGAGTGTTTGTTTTGATTTAAGCTTGGAACTTTCAAATGTTCCAGCTTGAGGGGGAGTGTTGAATATTAGGAAACTATTATTCAATATTAGGAAACTCCTAGTAGGCTGGACTTAGTTTCCTATTCCTATTAGGGTTACCTATTCCTATTATGGTAGATTTGGTAGCTAGTTTAGTATATATAGAGGCATAGAGAAGAACCCTATTGTACTCTTTCATTATAATACATTCATATATTCTATTATTCTCTGGTTTTCTTACATACTTTGCTTCCGCTATCTGGTGGGTGGTTGTTATTCTCCACCCGCCAGGTCTTTCAATCCCTCAATTTCAACATTATGACATATGAAACCATATGGCAGATGAAACCATAGGCAGATGAAATCTTGCTTCCGCAAACTAGCAGGTGGTTGTTATTTTCCACCCACTAGGCCTTTGAATCTTTCATTTCAACACCCATATATAATTTTTTTTCTTCTTATATTGGCTTAGTATGAAAAATCTCTGATTCGAAAGGAAGATGATTACGAATTAGCAAACCAATTGAACATGAAGTTATTGATTTTCTAGTGACCCTCCATCATTCTTTAATTTGTATAATAATCTACGTTGTGGTTAGTTCAATATATTCATTAATATATATATTTTTTTTGTTAAACATTTTGATTGTTATTTATTTTCAAGATTGATATTAGAAAATTTTATATTAGAGTTTGCTTCCAAATATGTGACTACTAATATTGAATTTTGGGATTAAATTTTTTTAGAATGTCAAAATGCCAAAATGAATTTTTGCTTTTGCTTATAGCTTACTTGCTTCTAAATATGTGAATTTCAGTTAAACTCCTGTTATTTATTGCCTTATTGGAGATTTTTATATTTATTTATACTTGCTTACTTAATTGCTTTTCGACCCCCTTAAGGCAAAATCCTGGCTCTGCCATTGTAGCTATATTTTGAAAATATGCCTTTGTTGTGTTAATCCAAGGAGTGTCATTGCTTTTAATGTTTTTATTTGTATTTTTTTTTTAACTGAATATAACTTCAACTTGAAAATATATTACCTTGACCTAGAAAGGGTTAAAAAATTAAGCCTAACAATGTCAAGGACTGAACTCATGAAGGTGAATTTCCACATTATTGAGTTTGTTTGTACAAAAGCCCTCTCAGTTATGTTCATTGAACTAAGATTTCCTCTCCGGCAGTATCCTTGATGTAGGCCATTAACATAATTGACACATGTGGAGAAGACTGTCTGAATGGATTTGACACATGGCACCATATATGAATTCTTGTGCTTTTTGAGCTCCACCTTAGTTGTCACTCTAACTCTCTAAGGCCTCATCATTCATCAATGGGCTTTGGAGAATTCATACCCCATGTTTGATTGAATATCTCATTCATATTTCATACATCTAATCAATGTAATTTCAAATCAATGAATTACTTGTTCATTCATAAAATGATTAATGAATGATATAATATTGCTGTTTTCATAGAGCAATATTACATGTTAGCTATTCTTCACAAAACAGAACTATTTTTACAGATTAGAGGATAAGCAGAGCAACATTTAGTAGCATAATCATATTAGTGTTTCTTGCCTTCTTTATTATCTGCCTTTGAGAATATCATAAAGTGGGTTTCAGGCCAAGACTTATTTACTATAGAAAATTTATAGAAAGAAAGAACTACCTCACCGTTGTAATGAAAAATTTAAAGAACTGGCATTCCAGAGTGATAGAGACAATAGAGGCAGGGTTGATGTGGAGTTTCTGGGGCAACAGTTCTAGTTAATTATATGTGATGTAAAGTGCAATGACCACTAGGTTCTTTCTCTTTTTGTCTGGATCATCAATACTTTTGAGGCTATACTTCATTCATTAAAGTGCAATGACCAATAGGTTCTTTCTCTTTTTGTTTGGATCATCAATCCTTAGAGGCTATATTTCATTTAGAATCTGTGGATAAAAAAAATTTGACTTTTTGCTATTTTGGGATGGCAAGAGAGAATTCCCTGGTAATGATAGAACAATGAATAGATGATATGTGTTAATGCTTTACAAATAAGAGGATGTGGTTGAGAGGCATTTAATGAACAAAGGTTGTCTTGCTAGCTACGGACATAGACCATGTATGTCTTGTGATCTTCACATGCTCTCTAATCTTTTTGTTGCTTGTAAGTCAGGTCCTTTTCTATTACTACATGGAAAATAAAAAGTCACCATAGGACCCGCCTGCATAATTGAGTTATTTAGTGCAACTAACCTGACTTCCTTCCGTTCCTAAATTTAGATGCATGATTACTTGAGCAGATTCATTATACTTTTGAACTAGAATAAAATCTTAATGTGCTTTCCTTGCTTCTATTTCGATATCCGTATAAATATAGTTTTCACAAAGAAGTCCTGTAAAATACGGTAGTGTGCCACAAATATTTTTTTTTTTTTTTTTAATCTGATCAACATAGTATCTCTTTGAAAGTGACAAATCAATTCCACTCCAATTTTCTGTTACTTTACTCCTTTAATTTGTGTTTGGCGTGTAGACTTGCACTTTTCAAGTATTGCAAATAAGTTTTTTCAAGGGTAGTATAAATGATTGTACCCGTGTTTTATATTTGGTCCATAAATGAATTTGTTCCCTAGCATAGACAGAAGGCGAGTGTGGGGAATAAATATTGGGACCCAAAGACGCAGTGCCTGGCTAGCCAGGCTGGGGATCCTGGGGACAACCTGATGTCTCTCGATTGTGATAGTTTGGCCTTTATTGACTCTGTTGCAGGAACCAGGTGAGAGTGGACCATTTAGCTTATCTTCTATTCTCTCCTATAAGTAAGAAGGGCATCTCGCAATTCAATCATTGCCACAAATCTTGAGTCTTGACCACAGTTGCTGAGAGAAGTGTACATATGAAGAAGATGATGATGCAGAGGGATTCTGAGTCCATGGGAGGGGTTAAGAAGAAGGTGTTGTCTAAGAGTGTTGGAGTGTATTTTAAAGAGCAAAAAGGTAGGCTGTTTATAATTACAAGATGCATTGTTATGCTCATCTGCTGGCAGGACTAGATATAGAGAGACAATTATATCTTCTGACTTGTGTGTTTTCTTCACTGTAAATATCAGAGAGCTCAAATGGGAATTGAGTTTTGTTTTATTATTATTTTTTTTCTTTTTTACTTTTTGTCGCTGTTCATCTGTTCTTTCCCCTTTTCAGAGTGGTTTGAATATTTCGTTAAGGTTTTGTTGGAACTCCCACAAGATTGATTCATCAAATGTTTCGATCCATAGTAAGGGCCAGGGGAAGTAATGGAGCAACAATTCGAGTATAACAGTTTCAACAGTTTTAGCAATTACGAAGGGATGCTGTTGGTAGTGAAATCATAAATTTATTTTATGAGTCAATATGTGTTACACAAAAATATTAAAAGTGATGAATCAATATTTTAAAATGTTGTAATTAAACACATCAACTTGTTAGGTTGATACAATTAAATCAAATAGTCAATTACTTAACGAGAATAACGGTAATCAATATTTTATATAGTCTTAAATCTCTAATCCAATCCAACTGTCTCACCTAATGGAAGTGCATACAATTTAGGGAGGAGATTAGTTGTGTCCGACAGTAAAATTCTTGGGTACACGCAAAAAAAAATGCTAACCAATACAAACGTTAATGTGGCAATATTTATTTAAACAAATTAATTAAAATCCTGGTACACTCACAAAATGGTAACCAATAAAAATGTTAATGTGGCAATATTTATTCGAATAAATTAATTAAAATAAAAATTAGACGGAGAAGCTGTTTGGTTTTTTCGTCTAGATCTATATGGAGAAGCCATGATTGAATATCATTTCACAAAATAAAAAAAAATATATACATATTAATATACGTAATTAATTGAATAGATTTTACTAATTATTATACATTTATTACTAATTAAGTCATTTTATCACCTTTTATTACCATAATTTTTTACTTACAATTAATAGTATTACTATTTTCTCACATTTTATCTCCATAATTTATTACCTTTTAATAGACTATTTTTTATATAAGGTAATTAAGTACTACTACAGATTAGTATACCCAACGTTTTTTGCATTGACTACTATGTTTTTAAACATTATATTATTATTACTCCATTTCACACATTTTAATAGTCTATTTTTATATATGCTAATTAATTCAATAATTAGACAAATTATTCTTATTCAACACAAAATAAAAAAAAAATACATATTAATAACCAAAATTAATTGAATAGATTTTATTATAATTAAGGAATTCTTATTTTGCTAGAATTAATGAATTAATAATTGTAATAAAGTTAATAATGGTCAGATTAATACACTATTAATTATTATTCTAATTAAGCTAATATTCATATTACTATATAATTATTAATATTTTATGAAATTAAGGAATTAGTTTAATAGATTTTAGTATAATTAAGAATTATTATTTTGCTAATTAAGGAATTAATTTAATAGATTTTAGTATAATTGATTAATTTAATATTATTACGCCATTTTCAATGTTTAGCCACAAAATCCAAAAATCTACATATTAGTATTTGAAATAATATCTGATTCATATCAATTCTATATCTTTAGGCTTACACTCAGCAACCAAAGTTTACACTACAAATTGCTATAAATATATCACTAATTAAGCCATTTAATCATTTTTTTATTACCATAATATAAAGATTGCTCAAAAGATAACACAGCTAAAAAGGAATGGAAAAGCTGATGATAAATAAAGCTTTGTTATCACGGATAATTAATTGTATTGATAGAAAAGTAATCTTATCAATGCAACATTGTACTACGGTGAAAGAAGTATGGAAGTTAGTGTCTGAATGGTTTAGTGGATCGAGTAATTTGAGGAAACTGTACCAGTTGTTTCAGGGTGTCTATCGACCTGGTCAGAAAGGTCGAGATCTGAGAGAATACTATTATGATTTTAAAAGTTTAAGTGAAGCTTTATGTTCTACAATGCCTATTACAACTGATATGTAGAAAATGAAAGCTCAACGTAACCAATTAATTGCCTTTGGCTAGATTTCTGGGCTTGACAAAGAATATGAGGTTCTTAGGTCACAATTGTTGGGACACAAGGGGTTAGGGTCATTGGATAAAGTATTCTCTCAAATACAGAATGTAGCAGTAAGTATTGAAAATAATGAACTTCTCGAAAAGAGTGTTTTGTGTCACAGGAAACAATGGTGAAGGAAGTGCATTTGTGTCACAAGGGAATTATACCAATGAATGGTATAATAGTTGAGGAGGTGGAGACAGTCGCTATCGAGGGCGTGGTGGTTCTGGAAGAGGTCGTGGAGGACCAAGGGTGTGTTTCAACTGCGGAGAACCAGGTCATTTCCGAAACCAATGTCCAAAACCATCGAGGTAACAAAGATTTGCTAATACAACTTCTGGGCCTGAAAGAAATAAGGTGGTTATGATAGATGAAGATTTGCAATGTTCAATCAACTGAAGATGTCCTCTTCCTTGCGGTCTCCATCTCAATTTCCATCCAATCAGCCTTCTTCTGCAACCCTTGTCCAAACATGTAATCCCATTGTGTGTGTCTTCTTCGTCTACAGAATGGGCCATTGACTCATGGGCTAGTAACCATATGACAGGTAATTCTAATGTTTTCTCCACATATACTCCCTCCAAACCTGAGGTTGTAGTTACCCTAGTAGATTGGTCACTTGTTCCGGTTATAGGTAGGGTAGTGTTGTTGCAACCTCATCATTACCCCTATGATCTATATTGTACCTTCCAAAGTTTCCCTTTATTTTGCTCTCTATTAGTCAAATCACACGAACTTTGAATTGTTTTGTCTCTTTTTTCCCCGGATATTGTCTGTTTTAGGATCTTTTGATGAAAAAGATTATTGGTAAGGGAAAGGAAGTCGAAGGTCCGCACGTGTTAGAGCAATCTGTATTTCCATGCAAGGCCATGTTGAGTGATACCTCTCCTTTCTAGTTACACTGTCGGTATGGTCATCCACCGTTATCAACCCTGAAGAAGTTTTTTCCTGGTTTAGAATCGTTGTGTGATTTTCAGTGTGACTCCTGTGAGTTTGCTAAGCATCGTCAAGTTTCCTACTCGCCTCGTATCAATAACAGGGTAGGGTCTATATTTGAACTTGTTAATTCTGATGTCTACGGTCCTTGTCGGGTCATAGGGAAGAATGGGTTTAGATATTTTGTAACTTTTGTGGACGACTTCTCTAGGTGTACATGGTTATATCTTATGAAATCTAGATATGCGCTGTTTACTATTTTTGTAACTTTTGTGCTGAGATCAAAACCCAATTTAATAAAACTATTAAGTGTGTGCGGAGTGATAATGCACAAGAATATTTCTCTAAATCCTTTTTCACTTATATGAGCCAAAATGGGATAGTTCATCAGTCCTCGTATGGGTATACCCCTCAGCGGAATGGGGTGGCAGAGAGGAAAAATCGTCATTTGTTAGAGGTAGCTCGGGCTATTTTGTTTCAAATGGAAGTGTCTTAGGTTTTTTGGTCTGATGTTGTCTACGCTGCATGTTTTGTGTATCCATCATAACCCCTTTTTCGTCTCCCTCCAAAAATATTTGGGTGTACCTGTTTTGTCCAGAATGTCCATCCTCAATGTGAGAAACTTGATCCAAAATCACTTAAGTGTATATTCCTAGCTAGGGTACTCGCATACTCAGAAGGGTTATTGGTTTTATTCACCTGACTTGGGGCGGTATTTAGTGCCAGTTAATGTTACTTTCTTTGAAATCATGGTGTTCTCTGGGGGTGTTATTGGATCGTCTAGGTGTGGGTCTACTCCAGATGATGACTTCCTTACATATATTATTACTATACTGGTTGAATTTGTTTCTAGGCCTCCCGTTGCATAGGTTTATGTTCGACAGCTGAGAGATGAGGAGGCGCCACCAGAACTACAAGTGAGTACTTCCTCCTTACTAGAGTTTTCATCAAATGATCTAGATCTTCCCATTGCCTTTCGTAATGTATATGTCGTTGTCGACCCCCTATTTCCTCTTTTGCGTCTTATAATCATTTGCCAGTGTCATCTCGCACCTTTGTGTCTTGTTTAGATTCGTTGCATAGGTTTATGTTCGACAGCCGAGAGATGAGGAGGCACCACCAGAACTGCAAGTGAGTACTTCCTCCTTACTAGAGTCTTCGTCAAATGATCTAGATCTTCCCATTGCCCTTCGTAATGTATATGTCGTTGTCGACCCCCTATTTCCTCTTTTGCGTCTTATAATCATTTGCCAGTGTCATCTCGTACCTTTGTGTCTTGTTTAGATTCTGTGTTAGTTCCAAATACTTTGAGTCAGGCTATGGCTCATGATGGGTGAAGACATGCAATGCAAGAGGAGATGACTGTTCTTGAGGACAATCAGACTTGGGATCTAGTACCCCTCTCGGCCGATAGGACTACAATTGGTTGCAAGTGGGTGTATGTTGTGAAAATGAACCCTGATGGGTCGGTGGCTAGACTTAAAGCTGGTCTAGTAGTGAAGGGATATGCAAAGACATATGGTGTTAATGATACAGAAAATTTCTCACCTGTAGCTAAGTTGGCTTCAGTCCGTATCTTTATTTCTTTAATTAGCTGCTTCTAATCATTGGCCTTTGTATTTGTTGACACAGAAAATTTGACAAATATGATTATTTATCAATATTAGTGTGAACAAAGAAATTTTGAATATATATATGGAATTCAAAATTCTGGTTACATGTTAAGTATCAATATGGGTGTGGGTACAATATCTCTGGATGATCCTCTAATTTTTCAATTGATGTCTTGATGCTCCATTGAAGGCCCCCGGATTTCTAGTGGCTTGATCTTCAAATAAGAACTTATATGTTTGTTCTTCTGAAGGGCCTCCGGGTTCAAATAGCTTGATCTTAAACTGGAGATTTGGATCAATATGATAGGCATGGAAGAGCTTGGGGCTTTTACTTTCAAGATTACGAGGCTTTTATTATGATTTTCCTAGGATGAATACATAGAAATAAAAGCTCATATTTATAGCTGTAGGATAGAAGAGTTTTGATAAGTTTAAACTCTTTTGATATTATCTAATTAACAAATTAGATCATATCAATATTATCAAAAATCTATTTAAATATACTAATATTGATAAATAATCATATTTGTCAAATCTTTAGGCCTTATAGTTAGCTTCTAATCATTTGACAGAAATATTCTGTTGATCCATTTTTGAAATCCATTCACTCTTTTAATTCCGTAAGGCCTTATCAACTTCCAGAAAGCATCTTGATCTGTAGACATAGGTTGAAATCCATTTATTTTATATATCATAGAACCTTAACAATTTATATCATGCTAAAACGCAGGTCTTCGATTTCAAATTTTTAGTCGCATTTTGCTTTTTCAGGAGGAGAATAGCACTAGTAAGTTGAGTGTATGGGTTGCAGATGTGGAAACAGGAACTGCTAGACCACTGTACCTAAATGTTATTTTTGACAAGTATTTATTTTTCTCTATGTCTACATTATTATTAAAAGAAAAGTTAGTAATTATTTATATGTGCTGACATTTTTTTTGCTAATTCTTAGCTTTGTTTGGGTGAATGACTCAACTCTATTGGTTTATATACCTCCTTGTTTATATGGGAGTATTAATCTGCTTACTTAAAATGTTCTGCTCATCTTTTACATATTCCATAAAGTATAATTAAATGTGGAAATTTGTGTGCATTAGTATGTCCTTATGATTTTAGGTCTTGAATCAAGTTAAGCTTGATTATCTTGACATTGAAACATTATGTATAAAAGATCTCATTGACGAATGAAAGTATTTTATCCTAAGAGGAATTCTGAGATTGGCTAATATGCTCTTTGATTTTTTGTATGATTTTTGAATTATTCGTTGAGGTTTTGTGAATTTTTAGGTGTTAATTTAATGTGTTGACAGTGTTGAGGTTGCTGAAATGTATAAGAAAAAATTATTTTTTAAAAAAAATAAAAATGACTATCTGCACAGATAGTATACTTTTTTATTTTAAAATATACTATCTGCGTCTGGAGCTGCCCAGCTCCAGACGCAGATGGTCCATTAAAAAAAATAAAAAAGACCATCTGCGTCCGGAAATGCCCAGTTCCGGACGCAGATAGTCCCGTCTATCTGCGTCCAGAGTATTCCGGTCCAGACGCAGAAAGTCCAAAACTCCAGACGCAAATGCTTGTTTTTGTACTAGTGTAATGAATTTAAGACCATTTTGTCCCTTGAATTAGAACAAGAGATTTATCACAATATGTGTGACTCAACCTCGAGTTCTTAAAGCTCCTCGGCATATTAGGCCCCCAATTAGTCCCCTACTCCTGTAGTGGGATATTTGGGTTGTACAAGAGGTGGTTTGAGTTTTTACCCAACTCCCGTTGTAGCAAGAACTCTCTAATTACTTGTCAATAAAAATAGCTAGTAATTATTAACAAGATGCAAACAAACCTCCTTGTACAAGCTTATGATTCAAGATTATAAGTTTTTCCCTTATGAAATTGTTAAAAAGGTAGCATTCAAGATAAATAATAAATTCCCACCTCAAACCCAAACTAAACTAAATAAGCATAAGGAAAATAAATTAAGAGAAGAAGAAGAGTAAATGGCATAAAGCATAAGGAAAATAAACTTGCATAATTTAAATGGAAAAGAAAATAAAGTAAAGTAAACATTGCATAAATTAAATGAAGGAGAAAATACAAAACAAAGAAAAGAAAGGAAATGAAAGAAAACAAGTGTTTGCTCTAAGTTCTATATCTTGCCAAGCTTAGGTTCTGATTTGGGAGAGGAGGGAGCCTTTTATAGGCCTCAAAATTGAGCAGAAATTGGATTCATACGCACATATCAGGGCGTACGACCTTGCGTACGCACGTACGCAGCGCATTGCCCAGGACGTCTTGTGCTGTAAATTGCTTAAGCTTTTCTGATTTCATTCTTGTCTCATGCAATTTAATATTTCACATAGTCCTCCTCCTTTTGTTCTGATTTGGTTCTTTGTCTTCATGCATTTAATATTGCTCCTCATCTTCTTGTGCTTTTTCCTCTTTATTTTTTGTTTTATTCTTTGTTTTGTCTTTTTGGCTCACCTATTTTCATCACCTATGAATTCCACCAACACCATAAAATATTAGATAATTTAGAGATTAACATGCAAATTAAGATTAGGTAAATCATTTAATTAATTAATTACAATATAACTTAATTTCTTCACTCTATTTCAAATAAAATATATTTAGCAATTATTAACCAAAGTAAAGTAAATTAAAGTTATATTGATCACAAATTATATCATCTAGTGGAAAATAAGCTTCAATATGGGGATTAAATATAATCAAATATGCACTCATCAAGCGACTATACACATCTCAAAGAATCCAGTGTTTCATGAGCGGACCAAGCATATTGAGGTAGATTATCATTTTGTGCGTGAAAAGGTTCAGTAAGGATTACTTTCTATGGATCTTGTTCACAATGGCGATCAACTACCTGATTTGTTTACTAAAGAACTTAGCAGGGACATGGTTGAATATATTTGTAACAAGCTGGACATGATCAATATCTATGCGCTAGCTTGAGGGGGAGTGTTAGAATAGTGTGGAGTTGGTTAGACTATTCAGGTCTGTTAGAGGGGGTTAGCTTGTGGCTATAAAATGACATTTTAAGTGGCTATTTTGTGGTACAATTATATGTGATGTCCACTTCTAATTTGGGTCAACTCAAGTGGACTCGGGTTATTCGTAGTTAGACGAAAAGATTGATATATTGTATGCTCAAAACAGATAATGGGTAAATAAGAAATTGGTCATCAAAGTAGACCCATTTGAGTTGGAAAATGGAGGGAAAAAGCTTTAAAGTAAGCTTTTGTCCCACATTGATTTGGGAAGTGGGTTTGCACCACTATTTATACAAAAGCCTTTCTAAGGCTTATTGAATTGTATAGCATAAAGGTTCTCTCTCGCGCGAGCCTGAAAACGCTACGGGGGTTATTTGACAGATTTTATTATTTTGATATTTGATTAAATGCTATTTAATCTTACATCTCTATATAAATTGTGTGTTTGGACAGTGATTTACAAACCAAGAAAAATCTAAACGTTGTCACTCTCTCCCGAAACTCTGCCCATTCATTTTCGAAAAGCTTGTGTTCAAGCCAGTTGTTCTAGTTCGACGAAGTTCCGTTGATCCATTTTATCCTGGGAGACCGACAGTACAACGCTTCTAGCACCCTCGGGAGGTACGGAATCGGTTTTAAGGAAAGAGTGTTTCGCTCAACTTGGATCCTTCGCATCTTCTTCTCTTTTTATCTTGGTACGTGAGATTAATTCTTAAATTTAAATTCCTTATATATATTTTTATATATGTATACTATTTTGGTTTCAAACAAAATTGTGGTAGGATTAATTTTTCTATAAAATTAAATCCTGGTACTAGTTTCGTACTAGTAGTGTTAAGATCATTTTTCTGTAAAATATATTTTTTGATTATATATATACAGATTTTTCAAACTATTATATATATATATATATATTATATGTTACAAAACACACCATTCTGCGTACTAAAATGCACTAGAGGACAGATAAAACACACAATTTCACACTATAACCAAATGCACATATTCACTTAAAATTCATCAGAATGCGTGATAAAAAGCACCATTCTACGTATTAAAATGTACCACAGCGTGCCTCATGTCAAATTATAAGCATACACTATTTACACATATTAGAGAACATGTGCTAACATATGCACCATTCTACGTGTTAAAATACACGACAACGTGTGTTAAAATGCACAATTCCACATGCACAATTCCACTTATTGAAAATCATCATCCCATATTATAAACATACACTATTAGTCTATTACACTTATTAAAAAATATGTGTTAAAATACACACCATTCAACCTATTAAAAATTTAAAATGCACCAAATGACGGATTAAAACACACAATTCCACAACACGCTTATTAGAAACACGTGTTAAAATACACACAATTCTACATATTAAAATGCACCAGATGACGTATTAAAACACACCATTCCACAACCACCATTCTACATATGAAAATGCACCAGCGGATAGATTAAAACACACCATTTTACAACACAATTAATGCACCACATACGTAATAAAACGCACCACAGCATGTACTCAAACGCGCCACACAATGTACTAAAATGCACCATTTCAATTCACATAATATAGATACTAAAATTACCATAATAACCCCACTTAAACATACGTGAATTGCAGTTGGATTAGTGAAATCGGACGACGCAAATTAGGCCGCACGACCGTATGGGAGCTTCCTACTGCATTTGAATATATATATATATATATATATATATAGAAGTTGGCTCGTATGCGGCATGTAGTTTAGATGCGGTCGTGTGGCCTATTGTTTACCGCTGGATTTGCTCAATCTAACGGTGATAGGACTTTCTTGATTTTGGAATGTTTATTTCGTATTTAGTAAGTAGGGGGTGTTTTGGTAATTACATTTAATATTCACGCGCATGCATATAAGTCTGTTTATTTAGTTAATCAATACCGCGGATTTTAGGAAATCGTCGTATCGGGGAGAAGATTGCGATTGCAGAAGATCGCGATTGGAGAAGATCGCAGATTTCGGAGGCTATCGCAGCTGGAGAAGATCGCGATTGGAGCCTGGTATGTCGTTGTGTTTTCGGCGTGATTTCAATTTTGTAGTTCAATTCTTTGTTATTGTTGTGTGGTTTTGATGTTTTTCGATCTGTTTATGTTGTAATGGTGGTTTCCGGCAATGTGATATTATTTTCCGGTGGTATTGGATTGTGGTCTGTAATAGTTTCGTTGTGTGTTTTGTATGAGATATGGTGTAATTCTTGGTGAATTGTGGTGTATAAGTAGTTGTTATTATGGTTTGGAGTTATCCGATATTATGATGTGTATTGGTGCGTTTTGTTATACATTGTGGTGTTTTTATGCTGTTATGGATTTGTAATATTTTTTTTTTCATTCTGTTATATTTGCGTTGTTTTAATTGGTGAGTAGGTTTGAATATGGACTATGTTAGTGGTGGTTGTGATGAAGGTTATTCCACAGACATTGGTGTAGAAGGCAGTGCATGTGATATGGAAATAACTCCTGGCATGACTAAGTATTGGCGCCCAAACTGTGCTGAAATTTTGAAGCCTCATGTTGGGCAACAGTTTGTTTCCTTGGATACTGCTTTTGGTTTCTATAAACAATATGCTGGCTCCGTGGGTTTTGATTGTAGGCAGAGCACAACTCGGAAGGGTAGGGATGACGGTGTTGTTTTGAAGCAGGTTGTATGTAGTCGTGAGGGGTTCAAGAAGAGTTCGTCTAGTATTTCTTCTACCACACAAAGCAATGTTGTGAAGCGACGTAGGTTGACAAATAGGGTTGGGTGTAAGGCTAAAGTGGTGTTTAAGGTCATTCCTAATGGTTGCTGTCGTGTGCATTCTTTTGAGGAACGCCATACCCATTCTATGTGTTCAATTATTGCTAAGCAATTTTTAAAGGTTAATCGTAATCTTGATGCTGGCCATCAACTTTTTGTTGCAAGTTGTGTTCGAGCAAATATTGGTCCTACTCGGTCGTATAGGTTGTTTAAGGAGATTGTTGGTGAGTATTCTAATGTTGGGGCTACAGGTGTGGACTTTAAAAACTTCAAAAGTGATTTGATGGCGTACATTTTAAATGGTGATGCTCAATTGTTCATAGATACATTGTTTAAAAGG
>CP025654.1:10900141-10954018 GCA_003576665.1 Ipomoea trifida
TGATCTCTCCCATATATATATATATATATATATATATATATATATATATATATATATATATATATTATTTTGCGTAAAATTGACTTATTCTTTCCAACAATGCATTCGTTGTACCTATATATTGTACAGTCCTAAACTTCAAGTGAAATAAGAAAATACAGTGAGTTAAGTGAGCTAGCTTCCGTTATAAACATTAACACTTTTTAAATGTTATATTATTGTATTAAAGGCAAAAACTTGTGTGAGACCGTCTCACCATGAGACGGGTCGGGTCGGGTCGGGTCAAGATGCAAATGTAACACTTATATGCACAAATGTCATACTTATATGCTCAAATGTAATACTAATCAGGAATAAAATTTTTGTTACTTATTAGGGTAAATGTAATACTTTTAAGGGAAAATACAACA
This sequence comes from Ipomoea trifida, assembly GCA_003576665.1. Classification (NCBI taxonomy): domain Eukaryota; kingdom Viridiplantae; phylum Streptophyta; class Magnoliopsida; order Solanales; family Convolvulaceae; genus Ipomoea; species Ipomoea trifida. The sequence continues at coordinate 10,900,552 of CP025654.1, forward strand.
CTTTTACATTTCGATTTAAAAGTATTACATTTTTCCTCTAAAGTATTATATTTACCCTTATAAGTGAGAGGCACTTGTCAACATTACTTATTATGAAAAATGTATTACTTTTTCTCTTATAAGTAACAAAAATTGTATTTTTGATTAGTGTTATATTTGAGCATATAAGTGTGAGGTTTGCACATATAAGTATGACATTTGCATGGTGCTTTGACCCGACCCGACCCGTCTCACGAATAAGGATCCGTGAGACGGTCTCACACAAGTGTGACCCTTAAACATAATATATTATACATCTATTAAACATAATATATATACTATTTATAATAGTATTTGCATTCTTTTTTTTAATATCATGACATATTATGTTTTAAATTATAGTAGTATTTGCATTCTTTTTTTTAATATCATGGCATATTATGTTTTTTAATAAATTTGGAAGTATATGCTTATTTGAAAACATATAATTTTTATCAGTGTTAATATATTATAGTTAAAACTTAAAAACAATACATGTAATTTCATTATATATTTACTTTTGTCCATGATCAACTATATATTGTTCATTTAGATTTAAAAATCTCAAAAGTTTCAAAATTTTGATTTGTGGTGACTCTGAAAATTGTAATTCAACGCAGTTTATAAGTCCTTAAAAATTTGTATTAGACTTATAATATAGTTTATTTTTTTTAGTAATTACCACCTTAAATATCAATTCTTATTTTAATTACAAAAATTATGTTTATAACTTTATTGTAGCAAATCAACATAATTATTAAATAATAAAACTTTATAAATGAATAAATCTCATATTTTATTTGTATATATGAAATTTAATAACATTAATAATTTTTAATAACATAGCATAATTATAATGTTTTAAAGGGAAAATATCATTTTTGGTCCCTTGACTATTATAGTTGAAGCACATTTAGTACTTGACGGTTGCTTTTTTCTAATTAGGTGCATGACTTTCAAACAAGTATCACATTTGGTCCTCCGGTCAAACTTTTCGGCCACATATTGCCTGAATTCTAACCGGAAAAATATTGGGTTATAATTAGAAGGGTATTATTTTCCTTTCAAATTTATTTTATTTGCCTATTTTATTTTTCTTTTCTTTTCCCTTTGTAGTCCTTCACCAGACCATAAAAGGATGAAGGCAGGCTTATCGAATTAAACTGGATCAAGTCTTGCCGTGGATCAGGGCGTCTTGCATTATGATCAAAAAGCCTCCGGCAACAGCTGCGCTTCTTTTAGTCAAACTTTGACAAGCTATGGAACCTTCAATGAGGGAAAACAACAATTTTATTCTCTCAAACTATATGTAAAAATTAACTCATGAACGCAAAAAGACAGGGTAGATAAGGGTATTTTGTCAAGTGAAATTCAATTAAAGGATACAATAGAATTCATTGAAAAGACCATACTGGTTACATTGTTGGTAAAATCGTCGTTCTACTCCTCCAACAATATAATAACCTTTGGGCATTTGGAATGCTTTTCACAGACTCCATGTTTCTTATGATATTGTTTAGCAGACGAAAGGTCAATCAAGATTGCAGCCATCGACCTGACAACGTGAAATTTGTGAACCTTGAGAAGAACATTTTGTTCTCTTTGACATGGGCGCAGATGACACTAGAGCAACGGAAGATATGGTCTGAGAGAGCCAGGAAGAAAGGGAAAAGAAAAATAAAAATAAAATAAGCTAATAAAATAAATTTGAAAGGACAAGAATACCTTAACCCAATATTTTTTCGGTTGAAATTCAGGAAATATGTGGCCGAAAAGTTTGACCGGAGGACCAAATGTGATACTTATTTGAAAGTCATGCACCTAATTAGAAAGAGAGTTAATTCCAAATTTAGTCCTTTGACTATCACTCATTACTAATTTTAGTCATTGACTTTAAAAACTACCAAATTTAGCCCTTGAGTATTAAATCGTTTCCAAATGTAGTCCATTGGTAGTATTTCTATGTGTGAACTCTTAAGTAGTAAGGGTAAAATTGGAAAATTTTGAATACATGTTCCGGCAACGAAGTTGGCAGTGCCGCAGATCCACCGAGCTCTGCTTTCCGAACACCACTCCCTCTTGTTCCAAATTTAAACTGAAATCTGATAGTAATCTCACCCTTTACTCCTTAAATAAAGTTATCGTCCTTCGTCCCCCGTCCTAAGCTTCAAAATCACATTCTTCCATGGCGTACTCGTCTCAAGAGTCAAGTCTGAGCAATTCTTTTACGGAGTAGTCCGTAGTTATTAAATTTATTGGTTTTTGTTTGTGTACCTAAGTTTTTGAGATTGGGGTTGTTCCATTAAAAATGTTGTTTTTTTTACGCCTTTGAATGACAATCCGGAGGAGGAGGAGGAAGGAGGCTCAATTCCCAAGATAATCAATGAAGGCTGTAATTGTGTTGGCCGTAGTTGTGTTCCGGTCAATGATAAGCGGCTTAGCCGGAAACATCTCACTGTCAATGTCACTTCAGGAGGCTCTGCAGAGGTCCTTGTGGTAAGCCTTTACTTATATTTTTGGTATTGTGTGTATATGGATCCTCAAGTATATAATGTATATGCTGCTTACACTGTGTTTGATATTGGGACTGAATTCTTTTGCTATTGTGCTTTGTAGTGTATTTTGTTTCATGCCTCTTTGTTTTGTTTGAAAATAAATGCAATGTGCTAACTGTAGGAAAGTACAAACCCAGTTGTTAAGATCAAAGGGTGAGTTTCCAAAAAAAAAAATAGATCAAAGGGTGAAAGGAAGAATCATTTGTTTGGGGAAAGGTGGAAGATTGAAAATGGTCATGTGGTACCCAAATTCAGAAACTTAGGTACACAAACAAAAACCAAGAAATTTAATAACTATGGAGTACTTCGTAAAAGAGTTAGTTCAGACCTGAGACGAGTGTGAAAGAATGTGATTCTGAAGCTTAGGACTGGGGGATGAATGACGAGAACTTTATTTAAGGAATAAAGGGTGAGATTACCAAATTAAATTTGGAAGAAGAGGGAGTGGTGTTCGGAAAGCAGAGCTCGCTGCCAACTTTGTTGCCGAAGCATGTATTCAAAATTTTCCAATTTTACCCTTACTACTTAACAGTTCACAAACAAAAATATTACCAATGGACTACATTTGGAAAGGATTTAATACTCAAAGACTAAATTTGGTAGTTTTTAAAGTCAAAGACTAAAATTGGTAATGAGTAATAGTCAAATGACTAAATTTAGAATTAACTATTAGAAAAAAACAATAGTCAAGAACTAAATGTGCTTCAGCTATGATAGTCAAGCGACCAAAAATGATAGAGTTAATTTCACTTTTGGTCCTAGACTTATAGATGACATTTCACTTTTAGTCTCTTTTTATCAAAACATCCACATTTGGTCGTAGTATTATTGTGGCATGACCATTTTTTGTCCACCGTCAATAAAATTGTTGAAATGTCGTTAAATACAAAGGTATTTCAGTCTTTAATTACAGATTTTTTCAAAAAAAAATTAAACATAAAAATATAGCAGTGTCAACTTACTTTGTATAAAAATGATCGAAAAACCATTGTATTTAACGACATTTCAACAATTTTATTGACGGAGGACCAAAAATGATCATGCCACAATAATACTAGGACCAAATGTGAATGTTTTGATAAAAATGGATTAAAAGTGAAATGTCACCTATAAGTCTAAGACCAAAAATGGAATTAACTCAAAAATGATATTTACTCTATTTTAAATCTTTAGTCCATGCATGGGTAACGTACTAATAATAATAATAATAATAATAATAATAATAATAATAACCTAATTGAGTTTTTTGCATTTTTAGTCCTACGACTATATTGGCACTTGTAAGATTGGTCCACTACTTTCAAATTTTACAATTTTGGTCAATGACTATTGTTTTTGTTGCAAATATGGTCCTTCCGGTGCCGAAAAACAAAAACCGGCGGATTTTCCGGCAATATTTCGCCGGAAAAAAAAATCGACATATTTTTCGTCAATTTCTCGCTGGAAAAAAATTCTCCTTTCAAAGGATTAAAATTGACATTTCTAAACAATTAATTTAAGTTAAAACAAATTCGTTTCTAAAAATATATGTAATCAATTTAATTATTTTTTATTTTGGTAAACTAATTAAAGTTAAAACTAATTATTTTTAAAAGCATCCGTAGCTAAGTTAATCTTAGTAAAATTAAATACAAATTCAAAATTATTTTTACTTTTTCGTTTAAATTTAAATTATATTTACTTTTTAGCCAATTAAGTGCAAATTCAAAATTATTAATACAAATTCAAGATCAACAAAAAATAATATTATTAATATTAAATTTAAACTAAAAAGTAAAAATAATATTTGAATAATTTTGCCCAGTAGTAACATCTCCAACACAAGGGGAATTTTTTAGAAATGTCAATTTTGAATAAAAAGTAAAATAAATTATTTTTTTAGAAATGTCAATTTTGTTTTTGAGTACCAAATGTCAAAAATCCTACTGCCGGAAATGTCAATAAATATCAATTTTAATACTATTTGAAAGGGGAATTTTTTTCGACAAGAAATTGACGGAAAATATGTCAATTTTTTTCCACGAAAAATTACCGGAAAATTCCCCAGTTTTTGTTTTTCGGCGCCGAAAGGACCATTTTTACAACAAAAACAATAGTAATGAACCAAAATTGAAAAGTTTGAAAGTCGTAGACCAATCTTACAAGTGCCACTGTAGTCGGACTAAAAATGCAAAAAACTATAACCTAATTCCTAGTCCTCGCTGATTCGGCATTTCCGCCCTTCCCCGCTGCGTCGGTACTGCTGTCTCCGATCTATGGTGTCCGCTGCGACAGCGCCGACGAGGCGACGAGAACTCTGAACTCTGCCTCCCCTGCTTCTAGTTTTCCACGCCTCCGGTAGGTGTTTCTACTTCCTTCCTTCTACTTTCTAGTTTTCTTCTAGTCCACTTTCTTCTAGTCTGCTTTCTAATCTGAAATTTCTAGCCCTGAAGGCTGATCAGGATTTCAGATAACAATAGTGACACTAGGATATCAGATAATTATTTTTTATTTTTTATTTTACCAAAGATGCTTTTATGCACATATGAACTGACAAGTAGAGACCTTGTGATAAATCTGGTATGTAGGATATGCCCACCTTTCTTCATCTCCTAAACCTTAGTTACTTTACATAAATGATAGCTTCATCTAATCGAAAAGCATTTTCCCCTTTCTGTCTAGCTTTCCTTGTTCCTTATCAAATTCTAAGCAAATGCCAACACTGAAGAAAGTGAGGGAATAAGTAACCATTTTTATGCACAAAACTTCTATATCAACATTCATGCTTCTTCAGTGTTGGCATTGAAGTGGATTTGAGCTTGTATGATGAAGAAGGGTTTTCTCAAAAATTAGGGGTTTTGTTTCAGTTGATTAATTTTTCTTACTTCAATTAGATCCTCTGAGATGTTTTTTATAGCAGCAAAGTCCACCCAAGTAAGGTAAACTCAATGGCAGATTCATCAGAAGGAGAGGAAGAAGGGAAGCTGACAGGAGGTAGCCAACAGCTTTTGGTTGATGATGACCTCTGTGAGATGGCTAAGAAGGCTGCTTGGAGTGTCAGCTCTTGCAAAGCTGGAAATGGCATTACTTCCCTTCGAGATGATAACCTTGATACATACTGGCAGTTAGTAAACTTATATAAATACTCTTCATCGGTGTGTGTAATTCATGTCTCTATTTTCTAATTCTATTCTCTCTCCCTTCCCCCCTTCAAATGGGGTTTAGATCTGATGGTGCACAACCTCATCTGGTAAATATACAGTTCCAGAAGAAAGTAAAGCTCCAAGTATGTTTTTTTTACTTGCATCTTGAAATTTTGTCTTTCTTTCAAAAATGAGTTGCATTTACATGTTTTAACTATATTGTTTTTCCAGTTAGTAGTTTTATATGTTGATTTCAAGCTTGATGAGAGCTACACCCCTAGTAAGATTTCAATTCGTGCCGGTGATGGTTTCCACAACTTGAAGGTACGTGTGTGTGTGTGTTTAGGGATTGATTAGGGGTTCCTGTTCAATTGATGAGCTTCAGTTTTAATATTGAAAATGTGATGTAGGAATGCATATTTTATTCAACATTTCAATGTTTTTCTTAAGTGGATTTGGAGCCTTTCATTTGCTAAAACAGGAGATAAAATCAGTGGAACTTGTCAAGCCAACCGGATGGGTGTATATATCATTGTCTGGGAATGATCCTCGGTGAGAAATAGAAGCTTTCAAAATATTGTTTTACACTTATATAAAAGAAAACACACAGACACATACATTTATATTGTTTGTATAAAATTATAAACATATCTCTTGCACTGGTTTTCCTTCCATTTTGTTGCCTTCATTAGTTTTAATGTTCTTTGTTTTTCCTAGTTCATGTAAAGTGAGGGGATTGATTGATTGATTGATTGAACCAAACCCATGAGTTTAGGAGACCTCCAAGTCATTGACTTAGTTTTGTAAATGGAAATTCTCTATCAAACATGTTTATGAAATCCTCTTCTAAAGAAGTAAATCATCTTGGAACCTTTGTTTCTCGTGGGTTTGGAAGGATGGAAAATGGAGGAAAATATAATGGGAGGAAAGGAAAGAGAGCTTAAGATTTAAATTTCTCTTGTTTTGATAGGAAGGAAATGGAGGAAAAAGAAAACCAATAGAGAATGGGGTGGATAATAATCATCCATCCTATCAAATATTTCCTCTCCCAATTGTGATGTAAGGAGAAACTCAATCATTCTTTTCTCAACTCACACTAAACATATAATCTGTCTTCCCTCGCCTTAATACACGTATCATCTCCTTTTCTCATTATTTTCTCACTCTTTCTTCTTTTCATCTCATTTTATTTCTTCTCATCCATCACAAATTTACTTCTCCAATTTCCTTTCCCTCCTAATCTCTCTAAAATTATATCCCCTCAATTTCTACCCATATGAAACTCAACATTAAATTGAATGGAGTTGCCTTACTGTGGTTCTTTACAGTTTCTGATATATATTCTACTAAACAACAAAGTGTCAATGTAGAAATTTTTTCCTTGTAAAATTGAAAATCACTGTCATCTTGTGTTTCATCTACTCTGAGGAAAGATTGAGATTTTAGCCTTGTACTTTGGAGAGAGCTTTATTTGTTGAATTTTGGCAGATTAATTGCTCAGGAGAATCAGGTTGAGTAATGAGATTCTAGTCCTGCATTTTTTCCAAAGGATTAGTGGAATCATTGTGGATTTAAGTGACAAAGGGAGAAAGCCACATTGACTACAATAGTTGTTGCTTTTAAATAAAAGAATGCTTATGCCAATGTTTACTGAACATTGTTCAGCATTTGAGATGCACATTCCCATTATGTTTTCTTTCATTTTGACTTGTTCCTGTTGCTATAGGCTCACTAACCATACAAGTTTTTCCTGTGCTGTGCTGTAGTGAAACCTTTGTCAACTCTTTCATGTTGCAAGTGGCAATTTTGTCAAATCATCTGAATGGGAGGGACACTCATATCCGCCAGATTAAAGTCTATGGACCTAGGCCGTGCGTCATATACATTCTTCTTTTGCTTTGGATTTTTAATCTTAAATTATAGATGATATCACCAATTCACAAAGTATATCTAAATTATGCAGGAATCCCATTCCACTTCAACCATTCCAGTTCACCTCAACAGAGTTCATTACCTACTCTATTGTGAGGTAAAACTCATGTTTCAATGTAACAAAACAGCTGATTCAAGATTGTTTAAGGATGGTAGGTGTTTAGAAAGTGCAAAACAAGTGTATCATGGCCCAATGCAATGCAATGCTGGCTGATTGAAATTGGGCAGTTTTAGTCCATCGAGTAATTAAAAATGTTGGATAATGTTAACTTGTAAGTTTTTTTATTTGAATGAAAATGAGAACAATATGAGAGGATAAACATGACTTGTGGAACTAATAGTTCATACACGTGAGATCACTATTATTGATTATGAGTGTGTTGTCAGTTATTCGTGGATGAATTATCAAATATTTTCAAATGTACTGTAATAATTACAGAAACACCACTATATTTTTTGTCTGATTTTTAGCTCTTAATCATTTTAAATGAATACATGAAATTAATCTGCAGGTTCTCACGTATATATGCTCAGATCCATTTTACTACACTCTCAAGAAATTTAGTACTAAAGTATAGTGTATATTTTATATTTGAAAGAAAGAATTGTATATCATACCTAGGCATCGACAAATGGCGAAGGGTTAAGCAGCGATGACAGTATCTTTAATAGGCAGCTTGCAAAGTATCTCCTTTGCTTCCACTCAGAACATTCAGAAGAAGTTGGAGGAGTTCCGTCCGGAGTATCAAGACGTTTTAATAGGTTTTTCTCTTTTCACCGCAACATTTCTAAGTCTTCATTTTATATGAGGAACACTATTTCCAACAAAAATTGAGTTGAAATGCGCAAATGAATATTTAAAAAATAAGATTTCTGTCCAACAATGTTAGTCGGTAAATAGTCAAACCTATATTTTTAAATAATGTACTTTTAGTATATTAAAAATTTATAGAGAAAAGGATCAAATACACCCCTTAACTTTACACCAAAATAGAATTAGGACCTTGAACTTTTTAAAAGTAAAATTAAGTCCATAAACCAGTCATTTTTGTACATTAAAACCAAAAATCAGTACTTGACTACAATAACAGGTAGCAAGATACCGACGAAGCTCTGACGACCGGCACCGGTCGCCATCTCATAAATAACAGGTAACAAGATTCCGTCCCAAAATTCTATCGTAAAAAAATAACATAACTAATTATTGTCGTGATTCAATCGCGTTTTGGGCGACAGAAATCTTCTTGTCACCGATTTCGTTGCCATAATGATAATGAATATTCGATCGCTAAAATCACATTTTGTCGCAATTCAGTTAAATTATTATTATTTTTTAAATATTTTGAAAATTATTATTATTTTGTTAAAATTCTAATGTTAGTATTTAAAATTTTAATATGCAATTATATTTATAAACAAAAACACTATTAAAACTAAATACAATATAATTTGTAATATAAAAGTAATACTACCTCCGTCCCATTTTGATTGTCTGATTCGTTTAACGAGGCTTGACTGAAGTTATTTTTAATCTAATTTTTCATAATATTAAGTTTAGCATTAATATATAAAATTTATATATTTAGAAACTACATTAAAAGTACTATTAAACACAAAAAATTAAATTTAAAAATAATAAAAATTACTAAAGAAAATAAGCAATAAAGAAAGAGTTGATTTGACTAATGAATAGTAAATATGACAGGTAAAATTGGACAGAGGGAGTACTACTTTATAATGGGGGAGGTCCTTGATTCTCCCGAGAGGTATAGGAGACTAGTGGGAAAGTTAGACTATCTCACCATTACGGGTCCGGATATTGCTTTTCCGGTAAGTGTGGTGAGTCAGTTCATGCAAGCACCTACACTAACCCACTGGGAGACGGCAGTTCGTATCGTAAAGTATCTCAAGAATGTGTCCGGGAAAGGTATTTTATATGTTAATCATGGACATACGAGTGTTGAGGCATTTTCTGATGCTGATTAGGCAGGCTCGTTGAGTGACAGGAGGTCGATGACGGGGTATTGTGTATTTGTGGGAGGTAATTTGGTTTCTTGGAAAAGCAAGAAACAAACATTTGTGGCTCGATCTAGTGCAGAATCTAGGTATAGGACAATGACTCATGCGACATGTGAGATAATGTGGGTGCACAATATTCTGAAGGAGGTTGGTGTGGAGGTGATGAAGCCCATACGTTTGTGGTGTGATAATCAAGCAGCTATACAAATTTCAAACAATCTAGTGTTCCATGAGAGGACCAAGCATATTGAAGTAGATTGTCATTTTGTGCGTGAGAAGGTTCAACAAGGGCTACTTTCTATGGCTCATATCCGCAGTGGCAACCAACTAGCTGATTTGTTCACTAAAAGACTCAGTAGGGACATGGTTGAATATATTTGTAACTGATGGATAATACACTAAGCTTGGACTACATAGACCGGCCCAAGAAAGCAATTGGATCAAGAAAGCCCAAGAAGGACCCTCAACACAAAGCTACAGAAGAGTTCGATAAGGATTAGACTTAGCACTTGTAATATTAACAAGATTAGGGCTTATTAGTTATAATATAACAGGGACTCCCAATATGGGACGATCCAGGATTCTTATTCCTTGTAGGGCTCTAGGCCCAAAATATGTATAAATAGACCCTCCACACATGGAGAGTGGGGGAAGCAATTCTGAGCAATACAATACATATATTCCCTCATTATATTTCTTATATATTTCCTATATTCTCGCTATTCCAACAGGTAGTGTTGGCCTGCCTTTGACTACCCAAAAGTTATAAAACCAACAGTAACAAGCTGGGCATGATTAACATTTATGCTCCAGCTTGAGGGGAGTGTTAGAATAAGTTGGTTGTTGTTAGAGTCTTAGGGTTGGTTGTAAGAGGTTTTTGGTCTTAGTTTGTGGCTATCCTTCCTTCATTGTACCTATAAATACTGTACAGCTTCAGCTTATCAATGGACAGTGAGTTAGAGTTAAACAGTGAGCCCTTCTCTCAAAACACTAACAAAAAGGCTCTGTATCAACGGTAACCATGGGTCGCTTCCAATCGTCATCGCTCTACCATTGCCAATGCACCTTCTACTTCCTTCCTTGAGAATTTTCTAAGCTTCTGTCAGCCCTCTCCAGATAAAAGATGGATTGCTACCTGACTGAGCTTCGAAAAAAGAACACATAGGATAATAGCGAGCTTTGTATACCTGTGCAACCAACGAGTCCGACTTTGTGGTTAGTAGCCAAGCTTGTGTTGCCAATTAGTGCAATATTCATCTACCTAAGACGTCTAAAATCCATCCCACAATTGGCCTTTAGTTTACTCAGCCCTTCCTAGGATCTCCATTATTTTATACCCCTGCCACTGCTCGCAGTCCTTGCCCACCAATATTCATTCATGGTGGTTTCAATTTCCTTGCATAGGCCAACTGGCAGAAGAAAGACCATCATGGCATACGATGGCATCGCTTAGATAACGCTCTTCAATACTATTTCTTTTCTTGCTCGCGAGAGAAATCTGGAGTTCTAACTGTGAATTCTTGTCAACTTCATACTTTTGGTTCCTAAGTTTAGTATCTTTTCAATTTAAACTCCAACGTTTTATATCTCTTCGCATTTTGCACTCATTTTTTAGAGTTTCAAAAATTTTAGTCCAAAATTTTGAACTTCTTAGACCTGGCTCATAGTCCCTCCCCCATCATTTTCATTTTCTTATAGGTATGGGTCTGTACATAGGAAATTATTACGTGGACTCCCAAGTTCTACTCTTAAATTCTATTCCACTCTCAAATTCTTGATGTAGACATTTTTCTTAGGACCCACATGATAAAAATAACTTATCATTGTTTGCTACATCAGAGAATAAAAGTGAGAGTAGAATTTGGGAGTATATGTAACAAAACTCCTAATACTTGTCATGGTATTGATATTGTGAAAAATGATATTATTATTTTCACTAAAATATATGCTCATCAATACGATCCATTTCTTTTGAACCGAACTGGATGTTCTGGCTCAAGATGAGTTGCTAGAAGGCCCTCATGCTCTCTGAATGGTTCGATTCTGGAGGCAAAGAATCTTCTGGAAGTCGTCGTCAAAATTTATTTGAGGGAAAATGGAATTGAAATTCAATGGAAAAAAAAAATTACTAGGAAGATGAATTTCATTGTTTGGCCAGTGAAAAATAAATTATTAAGAATATGAATTTCATTATTTGATTGAATTTGAAATTGTAAGAAATAAAGAATATAAAGACATATATATCTCTACACAATATTAAGTAATAATAATTAAGAAAAAATAACAAGGTTACAATAATCATGCTATCTCATTTTTTTTTTGGAACTCTCATGGAAAACAAAATCTCATGTCCTTTCTATAATTTTGTGTTTCCTCAAATGTTATTTCTTTAGGGTCCGTTTGGAAAGCATGAAATTGACGTCTGGAAAATGTTTTCTGGAAAATGAGTCATTTTCCGAAAAACAGTTTCATTTCCAGTGTTTGGATGTATTATGGAAAACTGTCTCTGTGTGTTTGGTTCATTTTCTAGAAAATGCATAGAATTGTATAATTAAACATTATAATTATTTTATTTAAAATATAAAAAATTATAATAATATTACAATAATGTTAATTATTAAAAAATATAATTTATATAAAAAAAAAAACATAGCAAAGGTCTCCGGCGGAAACCATGGGTTTCTGACGGTTTCCTCACCTCCTTGGTCTATGGTCATGGGTGATATGACTTGTTTTTGGTCGAGAACATGTGAAACGACCATTTTGACGATTTCGAAAAATGACTTACGGAAAAAAATTCCGTAAATCATTTTCCCGGAAAATGAACTAATTTCCCTTGATCAACGGAAAACATTTTCTGTTACCACATTTTCCGAACGTTGCCAAACACCGAAAACTCGAAAAACATTTTTCGAAAGCCATTTTACGGATTACCAAACACACCTTAATGAAAAATGAATTCATGAAGCAAACACCAAAAAACAAACATTTTCCTCCACTTTTAGTAAAATATTTTCCTTTAAAAAACACACCCCCTAAAATAGGAAAGAAACTTCCTTAGCTGAGGTAAGTAAGCGAGCAGCTCCTAAGATGGCGGAATGGGCAATGCTACACCCAATGCAACAACAAATAACCGGAAGAAGTACAATTTCACATTTCATACCAAACCAAGAATATAATCTATGCATAAATAATAACAAAAGTTAAAATTGCCATTGTCTTCTCTAATGAAAGTGCAGAGCTCCAGCCTTCCCATCTATCTTCTCAGGTTCGTTTCCCCCTTCCTCTCATAAAGTTTCGATCCTTTTGTTCAAAACGCTGTCTTTGTTGCAGGATTTTGAAGAATTTCATTTGTGGTATGCTTTGTTTTCTCTGCATGATATCAATGATCATGTTACCGTTCTTGATTTTGAACTTCTGCATGTGGGTTTGCTCTTCATGTGCAAATTTGGGCTTTCAGGATTCTTGTGATTATGAATATTTGTAAGCTTGATATGAGTTTTAATTGGAAATTGAGGTGACTTTAATTGTGGATGCATTCAATTTTCCTGACAGTAGTAAGTATATTTGTATACTTAAGGATATTAATTTTGCATAAAGTTATCAATTTCCTTTGAATCCCACAAATTTTCTCTTAAAGCAAGAACCTGGATTTGAAAGTTCTATTATTTTGTTTTGTTTTGTTTTGTTTTTTGTTTTGTTTTTTTTTTTGTTTTTTTTTTTTCCATTTATGAATTTATATAACTTTTTTCTGGACTTTTTTCATGTTTTTCTGTTCAATGAAGCTCATCTTTCTATTTAGCATTGCTCCTACTTTTGGGTTGTCCTATACAGATGTACACTAGTTTTCCACCATGAACTCTGTAGCAACTCCCCTGATCAAAGACTATGGAAGACTCAATGACTCAAATATATCTATTAGCTGTCGTGTATTTGAGCCCTCTTCAAGTAGTAATGGTGAGCTCAAATGTGCAAAGCACCATAGTTTCTTTTTAATATAATCTCTTGATTAGACTAATTTCTTCTTCTTCCCCTATTCCCTCTTAATGCAGCAAAGCACCGAGCCGCGGTGGTGGAATGGATAAACGATACTCTTCGTTTGAATTTGCCGGTAAATGCTTCTGATGAGGAACTTCGAGCATTCTTAGCTGATGGTAGTGTTTTGTGTCAGCTACTGAATAAATTGGAGCCCAATTTGGTGATAGAGGTAATAAAATAAAATTTGCCGACTTCTACAAGGATGTTTAGGAGATGGGTTTGTTTTAGTATGGTCCAATGATACCCTTTTCTTGCCTTCTCATCTAGGATGGTGGCTCTAGTCATTCCTGGGAATCATGCTCAGGAAATGTTGGAAGGTTCTTATCCGGTATGGATAAATTGGGATTGTCCAGGTTCCATCCATCAGATTTAACATATGTAAGTAGCACTATGATAAATTTTTAGCTATCTTCACGAGGTAGTTTAGTTGAATATGAACTTGTGAATTGACAAGGGTCAATAACTTCTTTATGCTCTATTTATGCCCAATAAGAACATTTTATTCTGCTTCCTTTCTGCAACAGTTAATGTTATTTGCTTTCAACGTTTCATCTCTAAAACTGCTACATGTTCCAGGGGTGTATGAAAATCGTTGTTGATTGCCTTTTAACACTTAAAACACATTATATGCCAAATGTTGGAGCATACAAGAATTTGAATATGCATATATCCAATCTATCTGGAAATACTTCTAATATAAGATGGAAGGAAGCGGGAGAACATTTTGGATGTGGTGATGCTCCTCAAAGACAACAATCTTCTCAATCTCATTCTTCATTATCTTCTAGAGAAGAGAGGCAGAACTTAGACTCAAAGTTTAAGCGCACATTGCATACTCCAGTAATGGCCGGTACTGTTAGTTTATATACCTCCCTTTAATTTTCATATCTTCTCATTCAATGTAGTGATCCAATTGTTGTGAATTACATATTTCTAACAGCTCACAAGATGTACTTTGTATCTGTGAAGAGAATAAGTTTCTGCAACTCATGACCAGTAAAAATTTTGTTTGGCATATATTTTATTTCGATTAATGCTTCTTAAATTACTTGAATTTGAGGGTTCCACCAACTCTATCATATGTTGATTATTTCCTAGTAGCTACAAAGTACTTTTTTATTATTAATTTCTTCGATTTGCTTATCACTCCTTGGCTCATTTGCCTTTTGTAGATCCATCAGCTGCATCGGTGCATCAAGTTGGGCATAGATTCCAGGAAGTATTTCAGGTTAAACAAGGAAGTTATGCTGACCTGTTACCTACAAAAGTTTCAGAAGCAATGAAATCAAACCGTTTGGGTGTGAGTTTAAGACAGCCATTCTGCTGTTGATGAACCTTGTTCTTTTTGGGGTGACAAGAGAAACCCGCAACCACTACCTAAGGGTGTGCACTGGGTAAACCCCGCCTTGTGATCTTAGTC
Source organism: Ipomoea trifida (assembly GCA_003576665.1). Lineage (NCBI taxonomy): Eukaryota > Viridiplantae > Streptophyta > Magnoliopsida > Solanales > Convolvulaceae > Ipomoea > Ipomoea trifida. The sequence continues at coordinate 10,915,656 of CP025654.1, forward strand.
AACAAAGGACCACAAGGAGGTAAACCAGCCTAGGTTGTCCATAGTTGACCGACTCAAACCAAGAGGGCTGGGATTCGAACTCCTGACCTTGTTCTTTTTTGGCACATCTTGATAGGGGATGGAGGGAGGACTTGGGATTCAAGCCCAAACCTAATGCTTGGAAAGGGGCTTGCTTGTCATAAGGCTAAATCTTGAACCCTAGTGATGGAACTTATTTGATCAATTCATTAAAGGTCTGCACATGGTTTTTTCAATCAATGACTTTTATCTCATTTACGATCTTGTTTTCAGAATGCTCCAACACACTCTCTTTTAAGTGTTGTGAATGGAATTCTAGATGAAAGCACTGAACGAAAAAATGGAGGAGTGCCAGAAGTATGGAATTAGATATGCGTGTTGATTCCGAGCATTGTGTTTAGTTATATTGTGTTCACAAGTATCATAAAATATAAATTCTTAACACTTTTAGTTGCTTCCATCATCAGCGCGTAGCCTGCCTGTTGAGAAAGGTAGTTCAAGAGATAGAAATGCGGATATCTACACAAGCAGAACACTTAAGAATGGTAAACTACACCATGCTATTTGGCTTTGACCTAATATAAATTCTGTATGAAGTTGGAGTTTAACACAAACTTAGTAGACTGTTCATTTTTGCTTGAAGCAAAATGATCTGTTCAAGGCTCGTGAAGATAAATACCAGTCAAGAATTAGAGATCTCGAAGCCTTTGCAACAGGCACGAGAGAAGAGACAGAGGCAGTAAGGAACTTCTCATGTTTCATTAGAGCTAACATACTTTCAAGTCTGTCTGTGTTTCCTTCACAGCTTCCACCCTTCCTTTGCCTAATAAGAAGTTCTTTAATGCAGATAGTCATGAACCCAGTCCGGCATATTAAGGTGTGATTTTTGTATTTCAGATGACAAAATTAACTGAACTAGAGAGATTCACATTTTAGATCTAATTTCTTGCTGAAATCAACATTCACCTTTGATTGAGGAAGTCTTTACCTACTAGGTACATCTAAGATCTAACATCCATACCGTACTACAATTAACTATTTTCTTCCCAAGGTGATTACAACCTTCCAATGTTGTTAGAGGCAGCAGCAAATTTCATTTCAAAGTTCTCGATAACATCATTAAATTCTGTTTTCCTGTTTTACATTCTTTTAAAGAATATGTATTTCATTTTTATTAAATCACATTACAGAATGAGAAGAGCAAGATACAGGAGAAAATGAAAAGTGGAGAACAAGAGATTGCAGTTTTAAAACAAGAACCGGAAGCAGCTCCATTAGCTTATGAACTACACTGCTGGCAAATGAGAACAGATGAACATGATGTGGTTTCATTGATGAAGGAAAGGGACGAGGCCGATCAAAAGATTGCAATTTTGGAGCAAGAACTCGAAGCATTTCGAAAAGCTTATGAGCAACACTGCTCACAAATTAAAATCAATGAAGATGATATGACTAGATTAATGAAGGAAAACGATGATGCCAGTAAAATGATTGCAATTTTGAAGCTAGAACTTGAAACAGCTCAAAAAACGTATGAGCAACAGTGCTCACAAATGCAAACGGATGAACATAGTGTGGTTAGATTGGTGAAGGAAAAAGATGACGTGAATCGAGAGATTGCAGTTTTGAAGCAAGAACTTGAAGCAACTCGAAAAACATCAGAACAACACTACTCGCAAATGAATACAGATGATGATGATCTGGTTAGGTTGATGGAAGAAAAGAATGATGCCATGCAAGAGATTGCAGTTCTGAAGAAAGAACTTGAAGCAGTTCAAAACTCATCTGAACAACAATGCTTGCTGATGAAAACAGAAGAGCATGATGTGACAAGGTCGATGAAAGAAAAGAATGATGCCATTCAAGAGATTGCAGTTCTGAAGAAAAAACTTGAAGCAGTTCAAAACTCATCTGAACAACAATGCTTGCTGATGAAAACAGAAGAGCATGATGTGACAAGGTCGATGACAGAAAAGAATGATGCCATTCAAGAGATTGCAGTTCTGAAGAAAAAACTTGAAGCAGTTCAAAACTCATCTGAACAACAATGCTTGCTGATGAAAACCGAAGAGCATGATGTGACTAGGTTGATGAAAGAAAAGAATGATGCCATGCAAGAGATTGCAGTTCTGAAGAAAGAACTTGAAGCAGTTCAAAACTCATATGAACAACAATGCTTGCAGATGAAAACAGAAGAGCATGATGTAACTAGGTTGATGAAAGAAAAGAATGATGCCATTCAAGAGATTGCAGTTCTGAAGAAAGAACTTGAAGCAGTTCAAAACTCATCTGAACAACAATGCTTGCTGATGAAAACAGAACAGCATGATGTGACTAGGTTGATGAAAGAAAAGAATGATGCCATTGAAGAGATTGCAGTTCTGAAGAAAGAACTTGAAGCAGTTCAAAACTCATATGAACAACAATGCTTGCAGATGAAAACAGAAGAGCATGGTGTGACTATGTTGATGAAAGAAAAGAATGATGCCATTCAAGAGATTGCAGTTCTGAAGAAAGAACTTGAAGCAGTTCAAAACTCATCTGAACAACAATGCTTGCTGATGAAAACAGAAGAGCATGATGTGACTAGGTTGATGAAAGAAAAGAATGATGCCATTCAAGAGATTGCAGTTCTGAAGAAAGAACTTGAAGCAGTTCAAAACTCATATGAACAACAATCCTTGCAGATGAAAACAGAAGAGCATGGTGTAACTATGTTGATGAAAGAAAAGAATGATGCCATTCAAGAGATTGCAGTTCTGAAGAAAGAACTTGAAGCAGTTCAAAAATCATATGAACAACAATGCTTGCTGATGAAAACAGGAGAACATGATATGGCTAGGTTGATGAAAGAAAAGGGCGATGCAAATCAAGAAATTGCAGTTTTGAAACAAGAATTCGAAGAGGCTAAAAAAACTTACGAACAGAACTGCTTGCAAATGAAAACAGAGACCGGAGAAGTTCAACGAAGTCTTGAGGAAAGGTTAAAGGAAATTACGAGCCTTGAGGAAAGATTAAAGGAAGTTACGAACCATTTTACACAATCAAGAAATAGAGTACAGGAACTTGAAGAATTTTCAGAAGCGAAGTCTCAGCAGTGGAGCAAGATACAACACATCTACCAAATATTTACAGAATTTCAGCTTGGAGCACTACGTGTATTCTTTGACAATTTTTTCTTCATCTTATATTTCCATCTTGCATATCATTTTCAATTTAAAACATTTATTGTGCTCAGGAACTAAGGTTTTCATCCCAATCAATAAGGCAAGAAGTTTCTAAAACACAAAAGATCTACTCAGAGGAATTTAATCACTTAGGTAAATACTGGTGCATGGCATGGTATTGTTAAATTCATTATAACAGGAATTTGTAATTTGGAAGTTACAAGTTATGCATTGCTCTTACAAAAGTATATTTCAATGTAGGTGTGAAAATCAAGTCATTAGGAGATGCAGCTGCAAGCTATTCTGTAATTCTTGCTGAAAATAGGAAGCTACACAATGAGGTCCAGGAGTTAAAAGGTACTACTCTATGTTTCCTTTATAAGTTAACGTATATGTGACCCGAAATATTTATTTTTGTCTTTTTAATTGATTATGGTGTATTTCTCTCATAGCTCTTTGATAATTTAGGAAATATTAGAGTATACTGCCGGGTAAGGCCATTTCTTCCTAAACAAAAGGACAAGCAAACAATTGTTGAATATGTTGGCGACAATGGGGAGCTAATTGTTATGAATCCTTCCAAACAAGCAAAAGAAGGCCGCCGGTCATTCAAGTTTAACAAGGTCTATGGTCCATCTGCAACACAAGGTTTTGAAACAAATTTCAACATTGTGTTCTAGATTTTTAGTCAGTCTTGACTTTTATCATCCCATTTATTTTTAACTGAACGCTTCCACATTATCATCATTGAGAGACTTGATGTATGTTCAAAAATTTTGCAGGTCAAGTATTTGCAGATATACAGCCATTGATACAATCAGTTTTGGATGGATATAATGTATGTATATTTGCATATGGTCAGACTGGTTCAGGGAAAACTTACACAATGGTAAGAAATCCATTATATATAATTTTCTTTTTTTTACTCTGTATTTTAAGTATGATGGGGATACTCTACAGACTGGCCCTGACGGAGCAACGGAAGAGCAATGGGGAGTCAATTATCGTGCTTTAAATGATCTTTTCCGAATTTCACAGACGAGAGGAAATGCTTTCTCATATGAAATAACAGTTCAAATGGTGGAAATATATAATGAACAAGTTCGTGACTTACTTTCAAGTGATGGCTCTCAGAAAAGATATCCTTGAATGAATCATAACCTCTTATGTGGCTTAATAAAAAGCATCAATTAATCACAACAATCTTAGTTCTGGCATTAGCTTTTTGTCCTGTTTTTGCACTAGAATTCCACATTTCTATCATTTCCTGGTATTTATATTTTGCCTTTTTTTAAGCTTTCCTAATTTTTTTTCAAGTTAACTCTGTAGTATCTCAGGTTTACAGTTAAATCATTTATTTTCCTTGATTTGCACACACTTGGGATTTTGAATACCTCCCAACCCAATGGGTTAGCTGTCCCAGATGCTAGCATGTTTCCAGTTAACAAACCCTCTGACGTGTTGGAGCTAATGAATATTGGATTAAAGAGCAGAGCAAAAAGCTCAACTTCCATGAATGAAAGAAGCAGTCGTTCACACAGGTTTCACAATCGAGTATTAAGATTTCATCATTCTTAAAGTTCCATGCTGCAATTGTATATTAAGCTAATTGCTAAACTTCCAAACAGCATTTTAACTATTCATGTTCGAGGGATGGATAAGAAAAGTGGTTCATCCATGAACAGCAGCCTTCATTTAGTGGATCTTGCTGGAAGTGAAAGAGTAGATCGCTCAGAGGTAGCAGGGGACAGATTGAAAGAGGCACAACATATAAACAAGTCTTTAGCCGCCCTTGGAGATGTCATTTCTGCTTTGTCAACAAAAAGTCCTCATGTCCCATACAGAAATAGCAAGCTTACTCAGGTTCTTCAGAGCTCCTTAGGTATATCATTTCCCAAGTATACATCCATACCCCGTAAATTTGAATTTCACAGATAGTGTTGATTGGGCTCAGCTAAGTAAGCCAAGTGCTCAATGTTAACTCTTAGATCATACATTCAAACTCTAAGCAACCTCTTTAAAGGAGAAGGCCGCATATCTGTTCCTACTATAACTGTATGATATAAGAGCCCAACACACTAATTCTAAGGGAAAGAAAAAAGGCAAACAACATTGTGGATGTAAATATATAGCTCTAGCAATAAAAAGCAACAGTTGCATATGATAGAGTGGTCCAAGACACAAAGAGCATATTGCATGGACTGCCTGGTTTCTTAGTATGACTATAAGCAGCCCTAGTACTGTTACCTTAGCTTGTTTTTTAGATAATAAGAGTATTCCCAATAAAGTAAGTTAATGAAAATATTTTATATTTTGAGTATTTAATACAAAAATGCATATGGAGTATATATGTAAATATGTTTATGTATATTTGTGAATTGCTATTGGAAATTCCTTAGGTGAGTTATGCTCACAACTCTGCCTATGCACCATGTGGTTGTTGTTATAGCTAAATGTTGGCTACAAGGTCTACAAGTGAGGAAGTGAGTTTGGTTTACTAAGAATTTTCCATTATTTTATTATTACACCCTTTAGCCATTGTTCCTAATTGGAAATATTCAATTGGAAAAAAATTAGCAATTTAAAGATTATTTTGAAGCTCTTGGACATGAATTTGAAAAAAAAGAGAATATAAACTTTTCCATCCATCTGTTATCATCATTTTATTTTTATTGTATTTTATCTTGACTATAGGTGGTCAAGCAAAGACCCTAATGTTTGTGCAGCTGAATCCCGATCATGTTTCGTTTTCTGAATCCCTAAGCACATTAAAATTTGCTGAAAGGGCATATGGAGTAGAGCTAGGGGCTGCCAAGAGCAGCAAAGATGGCAAGGATGTTAGGGAATTGATGGAGCAGGTATTCTATAATCACTTGACAAATTTTGCAAATCTGGAACTTTTGAGCATTGACCAGTTTGGTAACACTTACAATTTTGTAGTATGTGTTGAGTGCTCGTGCCTCTTGGTATTATGCATATGTTTAATGTATATGTCCTTTAATATTTCCTAAGTGTGTGAACAGGTTGATATAACTTATGTGGGTGATATACGCTAGGTTAGCCTATGGGTGTATATATGTTTAGTCTTTGTGTAATCCAGAGTGTGTTCAAGCCATGGCATAAACAAAACCTTTCCAGTTTATTCAACTTGTTATCAGAGCCACTCTTGTGGCCTGATTGTTTTTTTTATGGCGAAGCTCCGGTGAACCACATGGTCTGTTTCTAGGCTGCTCCCTTTCTATTTCCCACTCTAGTGTACTTTTCCAATTAATATACTACTTCAATTCTCCTCAGAATAGAAAATCCAGCTGACCCATAATTTCCCAGCCACCAGTTACCACCGTATGCGTCACCCACACAGCCACACTTCGATCACCCCACTGTCACGTGCTAGCTTGTGTGACCGTCTTTGACAGCTTTTTCCAGCAAAACATTCCAATTTCCAGGTTTGCTTACAACCCTCTGGCGACCTTCCGGTGATTTTTCCATACTTTCCTGTCAACCATGGCTGGAAGTGGTGTTGATGATAGTGAAAAGACACCCTCTATTGAAAACCCATCATCTGCGTTTGTGCCTAATCTGTCTCGTAATCCCTCTATTACTAGTATAAATTAGTAGGATCTCAGAATTATCAAGATTGGGTTTGTTTTTGAAATATGGTTTATGGGTCAAGGAGTTGAAGATCATTTGACTAAGGAAGCTACTGAAATTCAGTATGAACAAGATGTTTGGAAAAGGGCAGATGCCAAGTTATGTAGTTTGTTTTGGCAGTCCATTTCACAAGAAGTAATACCCATATTTCACCCATTCCAAACTTGTTTTTCAGTATGGAAAGAAGCCAAGTTCCTTTATACTGTTCAATGGATAACTCCATATTTTCATATATTTCAGTCAAAAGAATACACCTATTTATACAAGAATATACATACTAAGGTAAGGATCGGAAATAAATCTCTAAGAATATGCACAGAATCCCTAAGATCATACTAAATATATTCCTACCATATAATGTCTAGCACTCCCCCTCAAGTTGGAGCATAGATATTGATCATGCCCAACTTGTTACACAAGTAATCTACTCGAGGCCCATTCATGGCTTTTGTAAAAAGATCTTCTAATTGTTCTCCTGTCTTCACAAACCCTGTAGAGATTAAGCCTCGTAGTATCTTTTCACGAATGAAATGACAATCAACTTCAATGTGCTTGGTTCGTTCATGGAAGACGGGATTGGCTGCAATATGGAGAGCCGCCTGATTGTCACACCATAGCTTTGCAGGAATAGAAGCCTTGAATCCTATTTCATTCAGAATGTGATAAATCCACAAGATTTCACAAGTGGCCTGGGCCATTGCTCTATACTCTAACTCTGCACTTGACCATGAGACAACATTCTGCTTCTTGCTTTTCCATGAGATCAAGTTCCCACCAAAGAAGACACAAAATCTGGTTGTAGATCTTCGGTTTTCCTTGGACCCTGCATAGTCTGCGTCTGTGAAACACTCAATCCTCATATGTCCATGGTTTTGATATACAATTCCACGCCCCGGAGCCCCTTTCAAGTAGTTCAAGATTTGTTCTACAGCTCTCCAATGGTCAACAGTTGGAGAAGCCATAAACTGACTTACAACACTGACTGAGTAAGCAATATCAGGACGGGTTACAGTAAGGTAGTTTAGCTTACCAACCAATCGTCTGTATCTCTCTAGATCATCAAATGGCTCTCCTTCTGTTGTTAACTGTGAATTAGGGATCATTGGAGTATTGCATGGCTTAGCTCCCAATTTTCCTGTTTCTGTCAATAGATCAAATACATATTTCCTTTGAGAGAGAAATATACCTTTCTTACTCCTTATTACCTCAACACCTAAGAAATACTTTAGTGTCCCAAGATCTTTAGTTTGAAATTGACTATGAAGGAACATTTTAAGAGATACAATACCAGTGGTGTCACTTCCAGTAATGACAATGTCATCCACATAAACCACTAATAGGATAATACCTGCTTTAGAACGTTTATAAAAAACAGAATGATCAGACTTTCCCTTCAACATGCCAAACCTCTCAAGCGCTTGACTGAATTTCCCAAACCAGGCACGGGGGCTTTGCTTAAGGCCATACAAAGATTTGCGAAGTCGACAAACCTTACCATACTCCTCCTAAGCAACAAACCCAGGTGATTGCTCCATGTAGACTTCTTCTTGAAGATCACCATGTAGAAAAGCATTTTTAATGTCTAGTTGATATAAGGGCCAATCAAACGCAGCAGCCATAGAAATAAGTAATCTGACAGAGGTCAATTTTGCAACAGGAGAAAATGTGTCAGAGCAATCTATACCATAAGTTTGTGCATACCCTTTAGCAACTAGACGAGCCTTCAATCGAGCCACTAACCCATCAGGGTTAACCTTCACCGCAAACACCCATTTACACCCAATGGCCTTCTTCCCTATGGGTAAATCCACCAAGTTCCACGTACCATTGAAATCTAAAGCATTCATTTCTTCAATCGTAGCATTACGCTAACCAGAGTGGGATAAGGCTTGTTTGACAGTTTTAGGTGTGGTTATGACGTCAAGGGAAGCAAGAAAAGAGCATGATGTAGGAGATAAGTGAGTATAAGAGACAAAAGATGACACAGGATACGTACATGATTTTCTTTCTTTACGGAGGGCAATGGGCAAGTCATCTGGATCTTCTAACGAAGAAGCAGGCTTAGGAGCAGGAGCCAAAGCGTTTCCGGGGTTAGGGTAACTGTTTTTGGAAGAACAGACTGTTGCTTACGGGAATATACCTGAGTGATTGGAGGCCGTGTAGTGGGTATGGAAGTGGGAGTGGTGGTAATTGTATAGATGAGAACATCATTATCATCTTCCCCCTGTCTATGAGAAGGTGAAGGAGATGAAAATGGAACATCCTCACGAAAAGTTACATCAATAGACACCAGATATCGTCCTGTAGTTGGACAGTAACACCTATACCCCTTTTGGACACATGAGTATCCCAGAAAAATACACTTTAGTGACTTTGGGTCTAACTTTGTAACACTAGGCCAAACATCCCTCACAAAACACGTACACCCAAATGTTTTCGGTGGAATAGGAAACACCGACTTTTGTGGGAAGAGCCATTGATAAGGTGGTTTTCCATGTAACACAGAAGATGGCATACGGTTGATTAAGAAACAAGCAGTAGAAACGGCATCAGCCCAAAAATGCTTGGGAACCTGCATTTGAAACATGAGAGCCCGAGCAGTTTCCAATAAATGTATGTTTTTTCTTTCGACAACCCCATTTTGAGAAGGGGTGTCAACAGAAGATGATTGGTGTAGCATACCATGTTCAAGCATATAAGAGGAAAAGGGACCAGAAAAGTACTCCTTCGCATTATCACTTCTCAAAACACGAACATGCATATCAAGTTGTGTTTTTATCTCAGCACAAAAAGCTCAAAAATGAGAAAACAATTCAGACCGACTTCTCATGAAATATAACCAAGTCATACGAGAATAGTCGTCAACGAAAGTAACAAAGTATTGAAACCCAGATTTGGACATAACACGACAAGGACCCCTGACACCCGAATGAACTAACTCAAAAGGAGCATTTGCTCGTTTATGAACTCTAGGACTTAAACTAACTCGATGATGTTTAGCAAACTGGCAAGACTCACAATTTAAAGAAGGCACATGATTAAATTGCAGACACATCTTTTTCAACAAAGATAAAGAAGGGTGACCCAAGCGACAATGAGCTTCAAAGGGAGTACCCAACCCCAAGCAGGCAACGGTTTTTGGTATATGGGAATCAAGAATGTAGAGACCACCAGACTCATGTCCCTTACCAATAATTGCTTCGTTGTAAGATCCTGAAACAAACAGTGATTAGGGAAAAATGTTATAGAACAATTCAAAGCACGAGTGATTTGACTAACAGAGAGCAAATTAAAAGACAAGTTGGGGAGACTTAAAAGTAGACAGGAGGCTAGAATTGCCTGTCATATGATCCGTGGCTCCTGAATCAATAACCCATTTGGAATTATTCTCAGCCATAACGCCAAATAACAAGGTAACAACACGCCCAGCGACCCAACAGTTGGAAACTGACTGAACCAAAATAACACAAAAAGATGTTACCAGAACCTCCAATGGCAAAACTAAGCCTAGAACGACCCCAAACTTGGCAGACTTCTCTGTGCTGGCGGTGACAACAAACGGTCGGGCGAAGAAAAAATAATTCTGCTTTTTTTTTTTTTTTTCTTTCGAACCTGGAGCTCTGATACCATGTTCAATGGATAACTCCATATTTTCATATATTTCAGTCAAAAGAATACACCTATTTATACAAGAATATACATACTAACTAAGGTAAGGATCAGAAATAAATCTCTAAGAATATGCACAGAATTCCTAAGATCATACTGAATATATTCCTACCATATAATGTCTAACATATACAATTGACATTTCTCAATTTTATTCAGTTGTAGATGAGATGCTAAATATTAGAAAATCAGAAATGTCAATAGAAACTTTCTTTGGGAAAATCCAAGGGTTGATGATTGAATATGACACCCTCATGCCCATTGATGGATCAGCTGTGCAGCTGGCTCAATGAGACAAATATTGGGTGGTTTTTACACTTTCCATGCTTGTATCAAAATACAAAGAAATCCAGAATAAAATACTCAATGAAGGAATGACACCAAATACTACAGAAGTCTTCAAACGTCTTCTTCAGATGTCTACTACTCCTAATGAAATCACCACTTAACATTTAGCTCTTGCTTCCCAATCCCATGGTAGCCATGGAAAGGCCAAGGAAGAGATATGTGTTGCGTTTGCGATTTCTGTAATAAATCGGGGCATGCACGAGAACAATGTTGGGATTTGTATGGAATTGATGGAAAGCCAACTTGTGGTCTCTGCAAAAAACCAGGACATAAGCGAGAACATGTTGGAACTTGCATGGAAAGCCTACGACAACAAGTATTACTCAAAACCAAACCCTCAGCTGATTCAAGCTCTCGCATTATCTCTAAAGTTGAGTATGAGGAATTTCTCTGTCTTAATGGTGCTACTACTTCTATCCCTGAAAATTCTACTACAGCTCTTGCTGCTACAGCTCTTTTCTCACAGTAAAATTCTGTGTGGGCTCTTGACTTAGATTATGTTTACAAAAGATGATTGGTAGGGAGTATAAGCGTTCACGTTCAAGTGTGTTTAATTGTTCATGCTCAAGTGTCTGTATTCACGGGTGCCTGTGTGAGCACCAAAAGTCAAGTCAAGTCAAGTGTGTAGCAAGCTTGGAGCACATGATGCTCTGGCTTGAGGGAGAAGGGTATTGAGTTTACTGCTTGTGCCTCTTGGTATTTTGCATGTGTGTTCTTTGATATTTCCTGTGTGTGAACTGGTTGATATAACCTACGTGGGTGATATACTCTAGGTTAGCCTATGGGTACATATATGTGTAGTCTTTGACTACTCTTTGTGTAATCTAGATTTCAGAGTGTATTCATGCTATATAATCTACCTTAAGTTCCCTACAGATTATTATTATTATTTTTGAAACACTCATAATTCTTTACAAAGTAGTATCTGTTCAATACTTTCTCAATCTTTTTCAACCAACAGAATCAATGCCCTACCACCGGGGTTCGATCCTGTGACAATCCATTTGAAATGGTAACAGAGGTGTCATCACACTATATAGTAGTTGGCACTGATTATTTAAATAAGCAAAAAAGTGTTGTCTAATACACAATTTGTAATCTTTAACAAACACTACTAGTATTTGACGACATATATAGAATTAGAAGCTTCACAATTTTGTGGTCATATGCTATCCTTATTGAAATTTACAGCCAGTTCTTGAATGAGTAAATAAGTTTAGGACATTGCATCTTAAAAACTGTGTGTTAACCCAAGAAGCTGGAAAGAAATTTTTTGTTTCTCCATTCTAAGCAAATTAACTCTTGGCCATTATGATTTTATTTAACTTTGCAGGTCACATCTCTCAGGGAAACAATAGCTGCAAAAGATGAAGAGATTGAGAAATTGCAGCAAGATGCCAAAGTCACGAAAGTGTGAAGGGTTAATTTCACTTTGCTCCTCCTCATAATTAAGGTTGGTATTAGTATTATTATTGCTTTACCCCCTAAACCTTTAAATTAATATTGAGTATTAAGGAAATTAATTGTTTCTTGTTCTTTCTCCTCTGCACTCCCCATAAAGCCACGCAGAGGAACTGGATACCCAATAAAGGAACTAAACACCAATGCTCCTTATTTGTACAAGGCGAGAATCGAACTCCTGACCTCCTTACTTTAACCTGTTAGGCTAGAGGTAATTGACATATCTTCTTCTTGCTGATTACAATCCACTGGTGACGTGGGGTGTGTTTGGTTCGAACATGGGAATCGGAATCAAATACTTGGTATTGGAATGGGTTTTGGTGAAAGTTATTTGCATGTTTGGTAGTAGCGTGGAATTGGAATAAATTACCAATATTGATGTTTAGTTAGTGACGACCCTATAATCAGAATAAAGATTTTAAAAATACAAAGACAAAATCAAGGCAATTGATCTTAAGAGTGGTGATGGGGTGAGTAGGCAATGCAGTGAGGAAGTTGATGAAGTAAGGAGAGATGAGTGAGGAAGCGACGAAATGAGGAGTGATACGACTGAATTAATAGAATGATACTTGATTTCAATTAGGTAATTAGTTTTGTAATTATAGAGGTAATCAAATCCTATACCTGTTTTAAATAGTTGTCAACCAAACCAAACAACCAACGTGTGTGACTTTCGTTCTCATTCCTTGTGTCTAACCCCACTAACCAAACACACCCCTGGTTTCCATTACCCTCATTAATTTTCTATCTATTAAACTGATACAGTTTTAGGATTGGTTCTTTTTCATCTTACAGTTTTAGGATTGGTTATTTCTCTGCAATTCCCAACTGGTAAGAAGAATTACTAATTTACTATGTTTGATGATATGTACAGGGAATATCTTCAAGTTCTTCATGCAATAATGCAATCCTTTTCCCATTTTATTTTCAGGAATGAGATTCTGCCAGCAGAACCAATCCAGTGATGAAAAGTGAAAACTAGGAAGTAGTGTTAACATGTAGCTTTATCATTTTATTTTCTTCATAAATTTCCTTGTGTAAAACTGTTGGGCTGCCAGGAAATTCTGTCATTTGATTAATTTATTCAATCTCCTCCCCTTACTTTTTTTGGGGTGTAGCCCAGGGTTTCCGCCATTGGACACAGTGACTAATCCCCTCGCTTCCTCCCCTTACTAATAGTGCATAATTAGTTATCTTTCTTGGTTGAACAGTTATGTTCCTACTTCCTAGTATGACAATGGTTTATTTTGAGGGGTTGAATGGACACATTTTGCGGTTTAAATGTCCTTCTGCTGTGTACAAGGATCGTATTTCGATCTTTTTTTTTTTTTTTGTACAAAATGGGTAGACCAGTTATATTTTTAGTTTTTTTTTTTTTTTGAAAACATTTCTGTTTAAAGACCGAAATGGCATTGTATTTAACGTCATTTCAACGATTTTGTTGACGGAGAATACAAAATAGTCATGTCATTATAATACTACGATCAAAGGGGATGTCTTGAAGAAAAGAAAAAAAAAAGATTAAAAGTGGATTGCCATTTATAAATTTAGGATGAAATTAACTCTTCTCATAATTATTTCTTAGTTTGTATTTATCTGATGAATTTGTTATTTTTTGAATTATTATTGTTGAGAATTTTAACATTGAATGCATTTGCTTTTCTCTCAATTTCTTCTCCTTTCAATTCTTTGCTCAATCTATTCACAAGATTTTTTTCTGCTTAATTCTATCTCAACCCCCAATCCATTACATTTGGTATCAAAGCTCACAGCTCGTGGATCCATGGTGGTGGGCTCAGGATGAATCCCTTCTCACAAGGCCAGATGGAGCCTATAGCAATCCTTAACAAAATGTTTATTAACTCTCATCTATGGTGATGAGTTTCTTCCTCTCATCTATGGTGATGAGTTTATACCTTTTCGTTCACGTCCTCTCCACCTACCTATGCAGTAATGATCTGCATTTATGTTTACACTCTTGACATCTGCCTTAGTTTTAAGGTTCGTACCGTCCTATTTTTATTAAACTCATTTATTGTTCCTACCAACTCTCTGTTTGTTCTCTTTACTGTATCAACCAACCACCCTCTCTTCTTGAATAGTTGGTATGCCTGGTTATTCCCCTAAACCTTTCTGACCCTGAAGATCCCTTGAAGTTTCTCCCTTTGTCTCCCTTGATCCCCTATTATCACTTTTTCTCCTCACACTCATGGCTTCCAGTAGCAACGTTCCTATGGACGTATTGGAGAACTACGCTGCGCTATCGTTACATGATGTTGAGGAAGTCGAACACCACTTCGATGGAGACGCTTCCTTCGACGATGACATAGAGACCCCTTTCATACTAGCTGGAAGACTCCTAACAGAGAAGCAAATAAGATTTAGATACATGAAGGACACTCTAGCAGCTGTGTGGCGTCCGGGTAAAGGTATGATGGCGAGAGAAGTGTCTTCACACTTGTTCCTCTTCTACTTCTTCCATGAAGCTGATATGAGAAGGGTGTTAGAAGACGGACCATGGTCATATGAACAAAACCTCCTTCTCCTCGAACCTATAGGCCTGAACGAATCACCACAGGAGACAGAACTCATTCATGCAGACTTTTGGGTCCAAGTTTACAACTTACCAATGAACATGCAAAACAAAAGGACAATGGAGGCGATAGGTGCCTTCCTTGGCACTTTCAAGAAGGTGGATGAAGAAAGGATGAATGGTATATGGAGGAATTTCCTGAGAGTTCGCGTTCAGCTGGATGTGACCAAACCTATGAAGAGGAAAATGAAGGTGAAACCGTCTAACGGCGAAGTTTTCTATGTTGAATTCAAGTACGAGAGACTACCAACATTTTGTTTCTTATGCGGGATTATCGGTCATGGGGAGAAATACTGCCTCAAACAGTTTGAGGGAACACCGGAGGCTGTGGAAAGGAGGTTCGGATCGGAGCTGAGAGCCACCGGTCGACGTGCGATACCATCTGTCGGCCAAAAATGGCTCCTCTCGGAACCACCGCGCAGTAGTTCAAATGTGGAAAGTCAGACGGATACCTTTCATGCTGCTGATCCTCGTACAGAGGAAAACTTACCAGTTAGGGCAGAGGTGAATAGCAATATCCAGTAGTCTGTAACGCATCCTGTCGCTCAGTCTGCTTTCACGCAAGGGCAGCCTGCATGCATTAATGAGAGCCTGACGTCGAGGGAAGGTGAATTAATGCTTCAATATTTGGGCTCAAAAAGTACTACTAGGCCTAGCAAACTTGAGCACAAGAGAAGAAGAGGTGAAGAGGACGTGGGCTTGGACCAAGAGCCCAATTATATGGAGGAGGATAGTTCAACTTTGGTGGTATAAAAAAACTCGTTAGAGGCGGGCCTTGCGGCGCAAGCCTGCCTACAAAAATGAGTCTTATAGCCTGGAACTGTTGTGGGCTTGGGAACCCGTTGACAGTTCAAGTCCTAGTGGACATGGTCCACTCGAAGAGACCCATGTTAGTCTTTCTCATGGAAAACTTTATCAAACAACAACAGATTGAGTTACATAAAAAATAAGTTGGGCTTCAAAGGTGTTTTTACAGTTGATAGTTTGGGCCGAAGTGGAGGGTTGGCCTTATTGTGGCGTGAAGATGTCCAAGTCCATGTTAGCAGCTACTCTAGGAATCACATAGATGCGAATGTGTCAGTCAATGAAAGCTCTATGCCCTGGCGTTTCACTGGCTTCTACGGTCATCTAGAAAGAAACAAAAGACGAGAATCGTGGAGTCTTCTTAGACATCTGGCTTCCGTGAGCTCAACTCCATGGATTGTGATGGGTGACTTCAACGACTTGCGCAGACCGGAGGACAAAGCTGGGATGGTTCCCCATCCACAATGGCTTTTTAGAGGGTTTAATGACACAATCCAAAAATGTGGTTTAACTGAGTTGGAGTTTGAAGGTCAGCAGTTCGTTCATGTGGGAACGCTCAAGAGGTACAGAAGCTTGGGTTAGGGAGAAGCTGGATAGAATCCTCATCTCGGATTCTTGGAAGGCTATCTACGGAGAGGCCAGAGCAATCTCTTTCGAGGCTCGGTAAGCGATCATTTACCGTTGGCCGTATGGCCGGTGCCGACAGTGTTCACAAGAAGACGGCGCACATTCAAGTTTGAGAACATTTGGGTTCAAGAGAGAAGCATTAGGGAAATTGTTGACACTATATGGCAGAATACAAGAGGCCGGAGACTGCTGGACCGGCTCGACACTTGCAGTACAGCTATCTGGAATTGGGGCAAATCTAGGGATACAAATTTCCAAACTAGAATTGATGCCCAATTGAGGAGAATTGAATGGCTAAGGAGGAGATCAGACCCCCGGAGTCTGGAGTTGTTTGTAGATGCTCAAAGATCCTATCTCAATTTGTTAACCCAGCAGAGCAACTATTGGAAACAACGGGCAAAGGCATTATGGTTTAAGGGTGGGGATACCAATTCGGCCTTCTTCCACAATACTCTCAGGAGAAGGAAACAAAATAACTGCATCACAAAACTTAGAAACGAGGAGGGACAGTGGGTCAACAAAGGTACTGAACTCAACAATCTTATATCCAATTATTTTTCTGACATTTTTAAGTCACACCAAGGGGACATGGCCCCTGTGTTGGATTGCATTACTCCAAAGATCTCTGCAGCTCAGAATGAATCACTGGTCCGTAAAGCAGATAGGGAGGAAGTTAAGAGAGCCTGCTTTAGTATGCACCCTGACAAATCCCCAGGGCCAGACGGTTTCAATCCGGGGTTCTATCAGGCTTACTGGGATATTATTGGCCAAGAGGTAACAAATGCTTGCAACAATTTTATTCTTACTGGTCAGTTAGATAGGGGTCTGAATAACACTCTCATTACCCTTATTCCCAAAAAATCAAAACCAGAAAAAATGGGGGATCTCAGGCCTATCTCTTTGTGTAATGTAGTGTATAAAATTATTGCAAAAGTTCTTGCCAATAGGATCAAACACTTTTTGGATGGGCTTATCTCAGAAAATCAGAGTGCGTTTGTTCCCGGGAGACTTATAACTGACAATATCATGTTGGCCTTTGAAACACATCAGTTCCTAAAGAAAAAAACCCAGGGTAGGGAGGGGTATGCTGCCTTGAAACTAGACCTAAGCAAAGCATATGACAGAGTTGAATGGGGTTTCCTTAGGGCTGTTTTATTGAAATTTGGTTTCTCTCAAACTTGGGTCAATCTGATTATGACTTGTGTATCTACTGTGGATTATTCAATTCTGTCTGGTGGGGAAGAAATTGGCCCTATTTTTCCTCAAAGGGGGTTGAGGCAGGGATATCCTTTATCTCCTTACTTGTTCATCTTTGTTGCAGAAGGACTCAGTGCTTTAATTAGGGAGAGGGAGTCTAGAGCGGTCTTTCAGGGGATTAGTGTGGCTAGGGGTGCCCCAAAAATTTCTCACATCCTTTTTGCAGATGACAGTTTCATTTTCTTTAGGGCTACCCTGGCTGAGAGTGAGGTGTGTAGGGAGTTGTTACACTGTTACGCTATTGCAACGGGGCAACTACTGAATTTTGACAAATCCTCATTATGTTTTAGCAAAAATGTCCCTGATTCTTTACAGTGTACAATCAGTTCTGTTCTGGGAGTGGTTAGAGGGTCTTTCTCGGGTAATTATCTTGGGCTCCCTTCTCTTGTGGGTAGAAACAAAAGGGAAGTGTTGGGGTATATCAAGGGTAGGATTACAAGCAGGATCCAAAGTTGGAACCACAAGTTCCTATCTAGGGCATGAAGAGAAGTCTTACTGAAGAGTGTGGTACAAGCCATCCCATTCTTTGCTATGAGTGTTTTTCTTCTGCCACTGACTATGGTTAAAGAGATTGAGAGATTGATGAATGGGTTTTGGTGGGGTTGTGAGGGAGAAGGTGGGAGAGGTATTAGGTGGAAAGCGTGGGATCACTTGTGTGTGCCTAAAAAATGGGGTGGCATGGGCTTTCGTAAGTTGAGAGAGTTCAATCTTGCAATGTTAAGCAAACAAGCCTGGAGACTGCTAAATAATCACTCCTCTCTTGTAACCAAGGTTTTTAAAGCTAAGTATCATCCTCACTGCTCTCTTTTGGAGGCCAATCTGGGTAGCAATCCCTCCTTTATTTGGTGAAACATCCTGGAGACAAAAACCATCATCAGAAACAATTGTATTTGGAGGGTAGGAAATGGTAGCTCTATCAAAATTTGGAAGGACTCATGGCTTCCTGATGCTTCCATTCCTGCTGTGATCATGCCTCCATATCCTTTTATGAGTAATGCAACTGTGTCTTTGCTTTTTAATGAGCAAAATTCTGCTTGGGATGAAGATATTATCCGGGAAATCTTCAACACTAGAGATGCAAAGTTAATCACAAGCATTCCTCTGCCTACTGCCACAAGGGAAGATAAACTTATTTGGGCTAGGGAAGATAGAGGTATGTTCTCTGTCCGAAGCTGCTACAGAGCTCAGTTCCAGGACTTATCTTTGCAGAATTCTCCTAGATGGACAGATGTTTGGAACCTCAATATTCCTCCAAAGGTGAAGGTGTTTATTTGGCAAGTATGTTCCTCATGCCTCCCCATTGCTAATCTGTTACGCATGAAGAAGGTGGACTGCCCTCATCTCTGTCAAATCTGCAACGAAGAACCAGAAACAGACTTTCATGCTCTTGTGACCTGCAAAAATGCAAAGGAATGTTGGTCCAGATTGCCTATGTTCAAAAACTCAATTGGTTACTACTGTTTTTCAGATTGGTTTCATGATAACATAAATGCACTGAATAAAAAGGGTCTATCCATCTTGATTATGTTATGTTGGAACCTGTGGCTTAGCAGGAACGAAAAAATCTGGAGAAATGTTTCTTTATCACCTTCACAGATCATTGAAAGATCTACTGCCTACCTGGAAGAATGGAGAAATCTCAACAGCAAGGAGAGCATAAACAAGCCGGCCCAAGGAGCTACTGTCAAATGGAAAAGGCCTCAGGTTGGATGGTTAAAGCTTAATGTGGATGCAACACTCGATGTCAATGGGGGTAAGATGGGCTTTGGCTGGATTCTAAGAGATGGTAAAGGAGCCTTCATTGCAGCCATGTGCAACCCTTGGAGTGGCGTGTATTCACCAAAGGAGGCTGAGGCCGTGGCTATTCGAGAAGCTCTATCTTGGCTTAAACTCCATCAGTTTGATTATGTCTGTGTTGAAACTGATTCTTTATCTGTAGTGCATAATTTACAAGCTGCCTTAGGAGTTTCTTCTTATGACTTGATCTTGTTAGATATCAAAGATAGGCTTAGATGGTTTTCCCATGTGTCTATCTCTTTTGTTAAATGATCTGCGAATCGGGCTGCCCATACTCTTGCTCGGGTGTCCGTTTCTATGCCAGGTTGTGAGGAATGGTTTTCTCACCTTCCTCCTTTTCTTTGTAATGTGTTTTCGGATGATTTAAGTTAATGAAGTTTAGCTGTTTGTTTTCAAAAAAAAAAAAATATGTTGATTAAGAGAAATAGCTAGGGTGACACAAATTCTGCTTTAACAGACTAATTTGCCTAAAGAGGAAGCAACATGGAGGATTACTATCACATTAAGAAGCAATTTCTTAGTGGTTTTTTTTGGTTTTTGGTAGACCGTGTTCGGCAATTTATATCGTGAACCAGGGTGCACAATGCATTGTGCACCCCGTAAGAAGATGAGTTTTATGTATTCTAGGCAATCGTTCTGTGTATCCTAGGCAATTATTCTGTGTATTCTATGCAACCGTTCTGTGTATTTATGTTAGTAACACAGGTTGTGATGTGCTTGTGCATTCGAATGTTTAAGAGGATGAGTTCTATGTATTTTGTGTCAATATTTTGTGTATTATAAGCAACCGTTCTGTGTATTCATGTTAGTAACACAGGTTGTGATGTGTTTGTGCATTCGAATGTTAGGAGGATGAGTTCTGTGTATTTTGTGTTAATATTCTGTGTATCCTAACATTCGAATGCACAAACACGTCACAACATGTGTTACTAACATGAATACACAGAATGATTGTTTAAAATATGCACCCTGGTCCAGGGTATAACAATCCGACCGTGTTCTGAGCAGATAACTTTTTTTTTTTTTCATAGGCATCTTTAAGCCCGTATCATAGTCAGACTAATCTCCGTTCGCACTGGACTGACCCAATTAAAGGACAAAGTACTAGTCAAATTACTTTTTTTTTTTTTTTCATACGAGAGAGGGTTCGAACTCCCGACCTCTCTTAAGCAATTTCATAGTTTGGTCCTTGGTCCTTGGAGTTGGGGATAAGGAACTGCTGACAATAGATGCGTAGATTAGAGGTTGTTATCTGTTTGTCATTTCTGTAGTATCTGTTCATAACTACTTTCTCAACCTACTGAAGCGCTCGAACCCACTCCCTTCCTCATGGGAGTGTACACCGGGTGCCGCTCGAAGTCACTCCCTTCCCCATGGGAGTGTACACCGGGTGCCGCTTGACCACAAGGTCTTTAACTGAGAAATTTGTTATTTTTTGAATTATTATTGTTGAGAATTTTAACATTGAATGCGAATCCTTTTCTCTCAATTTCTCTTCGTTTCAACTCTGTACTCAATCTATTCTCAACATCTGTTCTACTTAATTCTATCTCAACCCCTCCCCCTCCCCATCCATTACAAATACTTGAAATTTGCAAAACAAACCCTCTTTTTGGTCAGCTTAATACTAAATGAATGAATTTTCTACAGCGTGTTATAAAGAAATTATATCCTTTTTAAAAAAAATTTCTCCCCCACTAATTCAACTACCACCTTGAGCCTTTTGGACTATGGCAGGCAGTGAATGAACAAAGAGGAGAGAGAAAAGAGAGAATTAAAGCACAAGTGGGGGCATCATTCTTTGATGTTGAGCTGGATTTGGTTTAGGATTTGGCTTGTAGAGTTGTAGTCCCCATTGATAGAGACTTAAAGTGACAGCCACCTCACAAACAAAGATAGATAAATCAATTGGCAGGGGAGTTTAAACCAAAGGCCATTTACAAAGTAGACCCATCCTCCTTACTGATTGTCTACCAAACTGTGGTGCCCATCCATGCACAATATTGCAAGCTTCAGACACTACACGCTCTCATTTTGTAAACAACCTATCAAAGATATTCATAACCATCATTATTTTGAATGAAAACAAAAGGTTGTTACCAACTCAAATTAAACCTTTCAATTCCATCAAACATTGAAATAGAACCAATCCTACCCGCACAAGCTTAACTCACTGATTCAGTAGGCAATATTTGAAAAAAAAAAAAAAAAAACAATGCAAAAATTATGCACAAAATGAATAGATACAAATCCCTTGTGCACACCGACATTTTATCGGGTTGGAGGACCCTTAGGATAGGGGATTAAACCTTTTGGTGGAATAGAACCCAAACCCCACTACCACCCTAAAAAATTAGAGAACAACGTTTTATCCTTAATAGAGTGCAATATAAGAAAACCAAACCATCCATGGATAATGGATTCTACACCTGGTTCCCAATCACTTCAGTTTTCTGCCTAAAGTAATTTGGCATCTTGGGCATACTATAATACTTCCAAATAATGCAAACACTACCAAGTGGATATTTACACACTAAAGAGAACAGAAACTCCAGCAACATATATTCTTTAAATAATAGAGCATCCATCATCTCCTCCAATTACAAGTGAGGACAGTTCAGAAATATAAAGTTCACAACTCATATTGGCTAAGGCAAATACCTAAACAATCCAAAGGGCAGAGATTTCTTTCCCCTTTCTGGCTACTTCTCTTTATTGTGCAGGACTCTTAACATTCCCTGAATCCATCATGCCACAAAAATATACACACAGCATGATAGATTCATTAGAGAAAAACAATGCTCATAACAAGACCCTCATTTTCAGACTTGTTGTCACACTATATACAGAGATAAACAAATTGGTTTAGTTTTCAGGTCGGTTTGCCCCTCGACCAAAAATCTCTACTTCCTGTGGTGGTTTTAATCTACATTTCAGCATCTTCAGGGGCCATTGCAAACTCAAGATTAGTTCTAGGAGACAGCTGAGATGCTGTAATTTTGGCGGCAGTTAAACCCTTCAATTCGCACCTGAGCTGGCTTTTGCCCGAACCTCATTCCACATCCTCCTCCATTCATGCGAGTAGAGGAAGGAGTCAGAGGTGGTGATGGCAGTGGCAGCACTACTGTTCGAAGAGGTGATGGGACTGCAACAAAATCACCATGCCCAAAATGTAAATCTTGAATCAGGGGATTCATAGCCCTGCTTGGTGGCGACCCACTGAAAAAAGGTGGCGATGAAGCCATCTGCAAATTGGGGGTTCCAACATGACAGCCCCCCTGTTTCCACACAAATAAATATTATTCATTGAACAAACTAGAGAAGTATGTAAAATTGAGTTAATACCCAATTTGGCCTCTCGACTATTAAGATTTTACACCTCGACTTCCAAACTTGCTCAATTTCATCCCCAACTATGCAATTGTTAAACAAAATGGTCCTAATAAGGACTTTTTGGGTTGGACAAATGACTATTTTAGGTAAAACTTGCATAGTTGGGATGAAATTGAGCAAGTTTGAGTCGAGGGACCAAATCGGATATTAATTCATGAAAAACTCATCATATATTTATACAAACATCAAATAACCACTAAATCTGATGAAAATTGATCAGACATAAAAACAGACACGGACTACTAGTGACCATCAGCAGTATTTCTAGCATTTAAAGAGAAGAAATTAATTATATTCCATCCATAAACAAAAGAGTATACTTAAGTTTCTGCACCCAAAGAGTATAAAAAATTTAACCTATTGATGCTGATCAGAAAACACATACACATACATAAAGAGGAAAATAGGTTTTAAAAACCCCAAATTCCTCCTGATATGCTTCCTTCAAGTAGAAACCCAAAATAACCAGGAAGAATTTTTAATCGACCCAAGATCAACAACTAATACAAGAAAGATAGTATTTTTCTAAGACTAACTCTAAGAGAAACTTTCATATCTTTTCAAAATTTATTAAGAAACAGAGAACACAATCAACACCAAAAATTCAAAACAGATACTACCTTAGTAAGAATGATTTCCAAAAGCTCAATTCCAGCTTCCGAATCACAAGCCTCCGTCTGTTGACTGCCAATAAAACCCCAAAAAGTTTTAGAAAAAAAATACAAAAATTCCATAACGGAAAGAGGAATAACCTGATTTAATTTCATAGAGACGAGTTTACAGTGGGAAAACAAAACCTGAACGGCTGCAAGCAGGAAGGCCTGGTGAGTTCATCGACGAGGCCACCAACTCTACGCGGCTTTGGGCAAGCGATGCTGTTGCTCATCGTCATCATCATCCAATTTTCTCTATCCCCCTCCATCTCGCCCTATGTCTTCACAGATCCGACGCCTGCAACAACACGAAACCTATTTCAGATATACGCAACATAACGTACGCATATAAAACGTATTTGGTAAACAGACATGAGAAGGAGAGAGAGTTTAGACCTAAGATTTAGGTGCCGGTATGCGAAAAACTGAGAAGACAGAGAGAAAGGGGAAAGATTCTAGGGATGAAGAAGAAGACTGTGAGAGTTAGGAGTGTGGTGGGGATGATATTTCATCGTATTCGGAGGAAAAGAAAGATTGGAATTTGCAACCGTAATGTGGTTGGCCCGGATGGAACTTGGTGCAACCCGGTTGGCGTGATGCACGTGTATTCGGTTATCGCAAATTATAATGTGGACCGTGGTTGATACTGCAGTTGTGTTGAACTGATACTGTGGTTGATACTGCAGTTGTGTTGAACTGATACTGTAGTTGTGTTGAAAAGGAATTGCAGTTGCGCGGAACAGAGGTCGCTTCATCCGTTCAACACACTGCAGTATCAGTTCAACACAACTGCAGTTCTAGACGGATGAAACGGGTTCTGTTCCACGCAACTGCAGTTCCCTTTCAACACAAATGCAGTACCAGTTCAACACAACTGCAATATGATGCATGGTCCACGGTATAATGACTGATTCGGTTATAGGGCAAATTTCACTGAGGATTGTATAGCGTGGATTCGTGGAATATAAATATATATCATTTTAATTACACTTCAGTTTTATTTGACAATATCGTTATGTTTTTTAGTTTCATTTCTCTCCACACTATTTGCATTATAGTAATACTAAAGTATTATTTTAATTCTATTATCGTTTCATTTGATAATATATATTATTGCTCGAGCTCTATGTTTTTGTTTCATTTTCTACACACACTAGTTTAATTATAGTAATGTTAAAGTATTATTTTAATTGCACTTTAGGTCATTTGGCAACATATGTTATTGTATGCTCTGAATTTTAGTTTCATTTTTCACGCACACTAGTTTCATATAGCAATATTAAAGTATTATTTTAATTATATTACAATTTCATTTGACAATAATATGCTCTATTTTTTAAGTTCATTTTCCACACGCACTAGTTTCATTATAATAATACTAAAGGAGAGCAAATATCAATTTTAGTCCCACGACTATTAGTAAACTCACAATTTTGGTCCACATGTTTAATTTCTACCGATTTTGATCCCACGACTATTGTTTTATTACCAATTTTGGTCTCATGACTACTGTTTTAGTGCCAAAATTCATAACGCCGGTCACCCATCCTTTAAAACGTGTCGAAATCTAAAATTTTTAAAGGTATTTTCATCCTTTTCAACTCAATATCTCAATTTGAGCATGAATAAAGAGATTCAAGCCTAAGATCGATCACAATTCACAAACTGTGAATTTTGATCGATCTTAGGACTTATATCCATTTATTCATACTGAAATTGAGATATTAAGTTGAAAATGACAAAAACACCCTTAACAATTTTAAATTTTTGCACTTTTAAACGGATGGGTGACCTACGCGATAAATTTTGACACTAAAACAATAGTTGTGGATGAAAATTGGTACTAAAATAATAGTCGTGGGACTAAAATTGGTAGAAATTAAAAATGTGGACTAAAATTGTCATTTTGTTAATAGTCGTGGGACCAAAATTGGTATTTGCTCAACACTAAAGTATCATTTTAATTTTACTACACCTCATTCGATGATCGTGGTCCATGGTTCACTATATAACAACTCTTGGATTTATCAGAGAAGTGAGTTAACTATTACTCACATAGTGGAGTGCCCAACACTAATTTACGTTAACAAACATATTATGTTCTACAGTTAATATATTTTGTACCTACAATTAACAGTTTGTGTATCTATAGTTATAATTTTATGTGTCTGTAATTAACATGTTATGTGCATTCAATTTGTTTACAAGCATATAATTAACTGCATGTACATAATATATCAATCATAGACAAATAATTCTTGGACCAAAGTCTACAATGCGACTATATATGATCCATGGTATAACAATTATCCTTTGAGCATACGATATTCGTCATGTAGGGGAAATGTACTCCAACCCCCAAGCACTACAGTTGAGTGGACCCCCTGACCACCAGTACCCAATACCTAGGTCTCGGGGTTAGGCCCCCTACTCTAAGTAAGTAAGAGGCACATGTATCTTTGGCTTCGACTTCTTTGCTATGGAGTAGTATAAAGATACCAACATCTCCTTACTGTGCATGAACTTGAGAGTGTTTCTACGGTGTTTCGAGGTAAGGTCACATATGACACAAGTAGGGTTCTTAAGAACATCATTGAATTGCACCAAGGCAACATGAACTTGAGAGTGTTTCTATGGTGTTTCGAGGTGAGGTCACATATGACACAAGTATGGTGCTTAAGAACATCATTGAGTTGCACCAAGGCAACTAGTAGGGTGCATGCAACTAGATTCGAGTCTACTTTGTCTATACGTATTTTCTCACCTATTGAAACACAAAGAGTTAATGTCCCTACTAGGATTCGAACTTGTGACCTCTCATTTAAAAGAGTCACAGATGAGTCATTGAGTTACAAACTACTTGACAATTATCGGAGAGTATTAGTGAGTTAATCATGATACTCTTCTCCCAAATACTTTGATATAAGTAACTTTGGGAGAAGTTAACTATGATGCTCGCATAGTGGAGTGCCCAACACTAATTTTCTAAACAAATACTCTTGTGACAAAAGGTGGAATCACCCACCCCAGGCGCTCCCACACCTTGACACGTCAGTTTGTGGAAGGATAAACTATGGTGACTCAACTGATCAATAGAGGCTAGACTTTTTCTCACTGCGCACAAGGAACCCCCTACTTAGTAGTATAAATAGGAGAGATATGTATAAATATATTTTATAAACACCAAGTTTTTTCCATAAATAATTGGTTATATTTATAAATTGGAGAATGTAAAAATATAATTGTTAGAATAAATTAATCTTGTTTGTTTATCATAAAAAGAAAAAAGAAAAAAACAGATATTTATGTTTAAATCAAGAGGCAATGATATTTTTATAAATAAATTAAAATTTGAATGAACAAACTATGCATATTTATTTAAAAAACGATGCAGGTTTAGGCTTTTTGGTCAATCAATGCATATTTAGGAAAAAAAGAATACAATGTCGGATAGAAAGCAATGCATGTTTGGATTGTATAGGTATTTAGTTTAAAGTAATGCATGTAAAGCGAGTCAATCCAATTTGTATTGAGTTTAAAACAATGAGGGTGCTTTCAAAATGATGTTGTTAAATTGATGTATGAAAAGTTTCTATATATTTATAGAAATGTTTATTAGTAGAAAACACACAAACCTTTATACATTATAACATTTATATTCTGAGAGCGTTAACAATCAAGGGGTTATACATTATGAGCTCATATGGTTATGTTGACAACAAAAATGTGATATACGCTTATGTTGAGCTCAAGTACAATTATAGGGTCTCGTTGGCGTCTTTCTCTCACACCTTGGATCGGAGTTGATTTCATCCTCTTCGTCTTCTTCTCACATTGGAGAAGTGGTTGAAGCTAGCTCTTTTAGATATAATGAAGATGTAGGCAAATCAGGCTCCTTTGAGCATACCACCAGTGCCCAATACCTCGGTCTTGGGGCTAAGCCCCTTACTCATCTAGTAAGTAAGAGGCATATGTATCTTTGCTATGGATCGGAGTAGTAGAAAGATGCCAACCTCTCCTTACCCTGCATGAACGGGAGAGTGTTTCTACTGTGCTTCGAGGTAAGGTCGCGCATGACACAAGTTGGGTGCTAAAGAACATCATTGAGTTGCACCAAGGCAACTAGATTGGGATCTACTTTGATTATCTGAATGCCCCGATCACTACAAAAAAAATGCGTAAATAGCAACGGAATGATTTCGTCGCTAAATAGGAAAAATCCGTTGCTAAACAGTTTAGCGATGGAATTAATCCGTCGCTAAAAGACGCATCGCTAGAACTTAGCAACTCAATTTTTTTCCGTCGCTAACTTTAGCGACAGAAATATCTGTCGCTAAACGAAAACAATCCATTGCTATTTTCCTCTCGGAAACGATTGATGACAAAATATGCGAGGGAATAATGACGAAAATTCCGTCGCTAAGTTTAGTGACGGAAATTCCATCGCTAAACCAACAAAAAATCCATCACTTGTGACGAAATTTATATGGGAATAGAGACAGAAATATCTGTCGCTAAATATAGCAACAAATATTTCCGTCGCTATTTCGTTGTCATTCTTTATTATTGTTATAAGGTGTTCAGCTACGAATTTGCTACGATTTTTTTTCATTGTTAAATTTTTTAATTTTTTTTTGAAATGTCACTATTTTATATCGCATACCTGTATTAATCTATAATATAGTATTTCAATAATATAATCGCAAAATATATTATATTAAGAAAAGTTGCACAGTTGATACAACACAAAGAAAATTGAAACACATAGTATTTTAATTTCAAATGTTAAAGGCTATCATAGTTCATAGCGAACTTCATGGTCTAAGCTTCCACTAGCAAGTATATCAGAGTGCAATGGATGAAACGTAACTTGAAATAGTTAAAATAGAATCTTAGATAATAAAAAGGAAAATTCATCCAAAGTATTATGCCCCATGAGCTAAGCAATTCTGTGAGTCTCATGAAAAAGGTGTATATGTGGATTAATAATCCTGTCGCAACGTTTTATTAAAAAAAAATTCCTGCTTCCATATTAAACATCCTGCGGAAAATCTGTCGCTAATCTGTCTCAAATTTTTACGCGAAAATTTACAGCTAATATTAGCTACGTATTTAACGACAAAATTTTTCCGTCGCAAAATCCGTCGCTAACTTTCAATTTTATGAAAAAATGCATCCGTCACTAAACCGTCGCTATTCCGTCGTTAAATTAGCAATGAAATGAATCCGTCGTTATTTCCACTTTTTTTTGTAGTGAGGATTTCTTCATCCCTTTCCTCCCGGTCTTTTTACAAAACCATGAGGTGCACCCTAGTCAAATTGTCCTGAACAAACATCATATTTTAGAATGTTTTCCTCATATTTGTAGTTGGTATAAGATCCCTTATACTATCGAGCTATTCCATTATATTTTTCATGGTTTGACCCTTGCTCTCAAAGTACGAGGGTGGGTTTATGATGATCCATTGTTAGGGCTTGACTTGCAACACCCTCAGTTTCATCGAGAACAATAAAGGATGGAAGAATAGGTTCATTTCCATTGGGTATGATGGCGAACTCTAGGTCCCAAATGAATGGACATTCCAATATCAAATACACATATACCCAAGTTGCCAAGTTTCTAAAGAGGCGGGTTGAGGCCATTAGCTATGAGTTTTATTAATATCACATATTCTAGTCCACAAAGGACTATGCACTTATGCAGCAACCAATTTACAAGGCTAGTGTATGTGTAGACGTCAAAGATTATCCCCTAGGCAAAGGATAATCCACAAGGTTGCCCCCCACCAGTTTGATAAACTAGTCTATGCTTACTTTAAGTTTTTGAAAAATGTCTTGGTAGAGGACGTTGGTATTACTTTTGGTATCAAGCAGGACATACTCGATTTCAATGTCGACGATATCCATGGTGATGATGACCATTGCGTTATTTGTGATGACAATCAGCTTGGCCTTTTTTGTAACACCCTCAATTTCCTTATACCATACAAAAATATGAGTATTCTTTTCATTTGTATAATTTAGCGGAAGCATACCAACGAAGGAATTGAAAATGGGTGTTGTGCAGTTCAAATATTTATCTTATACCCAAACGCACAGGCTATATATAGACTAGAGGGTTGAATATTCACGCTCATGCTCCATATATCATGCAAGGCTTTCCTGTAACAAATGGGATAATAATCCATGTTATTCAAGATTTTATATAATTGAATATTCAAGTATATAAATATACTTCTATGTTTCTACGAAATAATATATATGGTAACCATACGCTATTAGCAATGATTTTTTAAACGTAAATCTCAAATATTTCACTACAAATAATTTATTTTGTAATAAAATTATTAATATATTTATTAAAATTTAATAAAAAGAAAGTACTAAAAATGAATTTATTACTTAAAAACTCACGTGTATATATATTTTGTTTCACACCACTTGTGAAACTAAGAGTAATTTTGAAC
The DNA here is from genome assembly GCA_003576665.1 of Ipomoea trifida. NCBI lineage: Eukaryota > Viridiplantae > Streptophyta > Magnoliopsida > Solanales > Convolvulaceae > Ipomoea > Ipomoea trifida. Next base: position 10,945,561 of record CP025654.1, read on the forward strand.
ATCTCAGGCTATCGAGTTTGCCTACTTAACTTTTGGCTAGCATGTTCAAGTCATCAGACATATCAATTTTGGGCTAATCAAACTTTATTTATTTATTTATTTATCAAGCTAATGAATCTCTTCAATCATGTAAGAATTGAATAGTAAACACGTACATGAAAATAAACAATGAAACAAACAATTATCAAACAATTGTAAATAGAGGGACTTGGACTTACCCACTTGTGTATAGTTGTTATAGTGATGCCTAGGATATAGACTAAGTGTCCATGTCACTCTCGTGTACATTGGGCTCTCAATTAGCTTTAAGCTCCATTTTCATGGTGACTCAAACCAATTGAAAAAATTCATCGAACACGAGGCGTTTAATCTCCTTCAATTCCAACTCCCTTTTTTTCAAAGTAAAGTTGAACTAGTGAGAGGTGCGTCAATGATGTTGCTCCATTCTCATAGTGACAACCCCTTATCCATGTACCTCTTGCATAATTGGGCTCAAATTGTGCAAGAGTCCATATAAATCACCAAGCTCAGATCACAACTAGAAATATCATTGAGTCATTATACTATTTAATATTGCAATTAAAATCATATAGCATCCATATATAACAAAAAGCTCAATAACAAAGAACAACACAATCTTGAATTTGAAACAAAAATGAATTACAAGTTGAAATGAACTTCAATTCTTCATTAAAGGTTGGTTGATTAAAAGAAGAGATGTTTTCTCCTTATTAAAGGTTGATTGATTAAAAAGAAGAGATGTTTTCTCCTTAGAAAAACTTAGAGAGAAGCTAAAAATGAAAAAGTGATATAAAAATAATCGCCAAGACTTATTTATACCTTTCAATTTGTGTCAAAGAAACCAACTCAACAAATTCTTGACATGTGATCACCGTTTACCTCTCGTCCGAGATTTAACTGTGACTACTGGGAGCTGCAACGGATTTTAGACCTATGACAATCCCAGAGAATTTTTTGATTCCCGGCCTCACGCTGACTCTCACAGCCGTGAGCGTCAGTGGGAGCCCGGGAATCAGAAAATGCTTTGGGAAGGTGACTGTCACAGCCACGACCATGACTATGACCAGGAGCATCCCTAACCTTTGCCTAAGCTCCGATATTGCTCCTTGACTTGCTTTGTGCCCTTTTGCCCCTCGTTTTGTGCTTCCTTATCTCATTTTCATTTGCAAATTGCCTCCCTTACATGTTCAGGCCTTTGCACAATCTTCTTTACCTACAATAAAAAACACTTCAATTATGAGCGGTTTTCATCTCAATGACCTTAAGATTCATGCAAAATGCAAATTGGGATTAAATGAGGTGCACATACTACTAAGCCAAATTATGGCTTATCATCCCCTTGATGCTATTATCTGATCTGTAGCATCATGAATTCTCAACACATACATCCTGCCGTAAACCCTTTGGAATAACAGAAAAGTTATATGGTTCAGTCCTAATGATTGTTATTGCTTTGTAGTGCCTTGTATGAATATTACTAAATGCAAAAGAAATAAGAAAAACATACCACTTGCGCAGAATGACTTAAATCTAGAAGGCTGATAGCACAAGCAATGTTCGTTGAGTCACTTGCCCTAACAATGAGGGCATACCTAAAACAAGCTAAGGAAAGGGAGTGAAAGGTGAGGCAAATTCAGATTATTTCCTTGAAGGCAGAAAAGATAAGTGCCACATATATATCTCCAGCAGCTTATAACTTAGTCTGACATGCTAACAACACAGTATTAGCATGTTGATGTTACAATTTATTCGGCAAATTTCTAAGGCTACACTCATTACACCGATAGTGGTGAATTCACTATATATTGCTGATGATATATGGAGGGTCGATGGGGTTACCTTAAACTTGAAAAACTAATTAACTAAGACATCCCCGGCGATATGATCAAGTTGTGTTGTAGGGAAAAACCTTTCCATCCTCCACTTAGGCTATGCCTTTCAGCAAGGTACTTGGTCTCCATTTCATTTCCATTTTCATCCACCAAAATAATAGCAGCGAGCATTGTGGTTTGGCATGCAGAAATCTTTAATTTTGGCAGACCCTATCATTATATATATTTGAGAATGAAGCTAAGGCACAATTAAGTACAGTACAGTTATAATTTGGTAATAACAAGATGCTTAGATTACGTACTTGATCTAAACTAACACCGTACCCAAGAGATCAGATATGATGATGCATGTGGGCCGGGCTTACCAACCAAAATCCACCAGTAGTATGAGAGACTAGGAAATTGAGGTGAAAGAAAGATTTGCTTCAACTTCGTTCTCGAGCTCTCCTCATAGGTAAGGAGTTTTCATACTCCCTCCTAGAACCTTCACCTTTAGCCTGATCAGGAAACAATGTAATGTATTTGTTAACACAATTCGATCAAATAATTAAGCTGGATGCTGTTGATCCTCAAATGAACTGATTTGCCGGCCAGAAGAATGTGACAGGAAGAAATACAACATTTTATTGGTTAACACAATTTAAACAAGCTGGAATTGAAGTTGCAGAAACTCAAATGAACCAATTTGCCAGAAGAAATACAACATTTTATTGGCCTGGTGGTTAACATAACCTCAAATGAATCATTTGACTGAAGAAATACAATATGGACCAACGTAACATTCATTAGCCAAAACAGTCTCAAAATATCTCATTTCATCAAAGTTCTGTTATTAACTTAATTAGAACCAACACTAATCTATCTCATCATTCCACAGTAGTAAGAGTATAAGGTTTTCAAAGAACTGTATTGCAACTTGCAAGCAGGCTAGGGGTATTCAGTCTTATGCATAAAACTTCAAAATGGCATGCATGTATGGTTACCTGAACCTTCTTGGGAGTAGGAGACCTTAGCTTCTCTTGATCACCTTCTTATTATTGGCCGCCAATGAACTCATCTTCTTAAACTATATATCATATAACAAATAATAAAGAAAATTTTCAGAACCCACATACACAAATAACCAAAAATAAAGCTCTGAATACAACTTTCATACGGAAACATCTATTTTTTAATTGACTCTTGGAATGCCATTAGTCATGCATATATATATATAGATTTTGGTTCAAATGCGGCCGTGCTCTCCCGTGCGGCCGTGCGGTCACACACCACCACTCAATGTTACGAAATACACCACTCAATGTTAAGAAACACACCGCAATGAAACACAATGAAACACACCACAATGTTTAGAAACATAGTGCACTTTGTATTCTTCTTATTGTGCAACCTCCAATTAAATTCCTAATATATCCTAATCTTTTATAATTTTACCAAAATTTTCCGTTAAATATAACGTAGTTTAACATTAAATTATTTAGGCAATTTGTTTCTTTATTTTAGTTTTCAAACAAATTGGCAATATTCTATAATACAATTCTGTATAGATTCCTAACTTAAAATTAGAATATTGAAGTCTTAATAAGATTCTATAATACAATTTTGTATAGATTCCTAAATAAACCATTATTCTACCCAAAACAAAAATATATAAACCACCCAAAACTAAACCTAACATATTATGCAATACACCATCTACTTGACATTTTATAGGTATGATTGTCAAAATATTATCATACTAATTCTATTATTTGTATTTGTATTCATAATGATTACAGTTTTTTTTTTTTAAAAAAAGTAATGATGGTATACTTATTAATTAGTATAACTTCAATATCGTTATGTAAATATATCTATTATATAATCTGTTCATCTATACTTGTATCCTTGTATGTAATGTTGTGGTTCTCATTATATTTCACTATAATCTACACATTTTAGTTACTCCTAACTCTCTAATCTATGGTTTTTGAATTTATGTTGTGGTTCCCATTATATTATTTCATAACATCCTTTATGAACATATTTTCCATGATACAAGGATATTAGTAATGACAAATGCAGTAAAGTTAATTGATATCGACACACAAACTGTGGGCTGGAGTTGTACAGTTCATGTCATTAAGAAAAACAAATCAAAAAAAGCTATTGGAACGCCTGAGAAAAAGTATATGCTTATCTTACTTGAGGATGAAACAGTAAGTAAATAGTAAAATTTTTCTCCCTTTATTATTATTATTATTATTTTATTTTATCATCATTATTATTATTATTATTATTATTATTATTATTATTATTATTAATATTCTCTCATTCACCACCAACATCATTGTAAATAATGTTATATCTAAATGCAAGGAACTCGAGCTCAATCAATAGTGTTTGATAATGACATTGGAATGTATGATATCACTTTACAAACCAACAAATGGTACATCATCTCAAATGTCATTGTCAAACATGTTTGGACAAACTATAAAGTACTTGATCACAAATACAATTACACATGGATTTTAAATAGTCGGACCAGTGTCCAAACAAGTGACAATGATGACACGTCATTTGCTCCCATGTAAGTGATTTATTTGTTTCTACTTATTTTAGTTGCAATTTAGCTATTTACAATTTCGTTATGTTTTATTAAAATATATAAGTATCGAGACTATTTCTTTGATTTTTATTAATTTAGCATTGTTTTTCTCTCCCATTATTATATGACTACTTTAACCAATTAAGAAACACTAATTTAAAAATACGCATTGGGCATTGATTTAATCGCGCAATGCGCGTGTGATAACTAGTCATAAAATAAGATTAATCCAACTAAATCTTAGTTAAACTCTAATTGAATAGTTCTTCCAAAAACATTGTTATATGTATTTAAACATTCAACTTTTATATATATATATAGAGGGACAACCTAACAAAAGTTGGTCTCAGTTGATAATTATAAAGTTACAAGTTGGTCAGATAAATTTTTTTTTTTATTAATGCAAAGAATTATTTGGTTTATACAATAAAGATTAAGGGTCCGTGTTTTGTACTCAAGGAAAATGAAGTCAAAGGAAAATATTCATTCTGGTTAACGGGAAAAATGTCCAGTTTGACGAAAAATATCTTCCTAGTTTTTTAGTTGAAATACATTATTGAAAATCTTTATTTTCTATCTTTCTTCCCTCTCTTCTTTTTAAGTTAGTTTCCGGATTATTATTATTACCACCACAATCAAACCACTACAACCACTTCAACCACCACCACACCACCACAAACACCAACACCACCACCACTACCACACCACCACCACCACCAAGACCACCACTAGCACCAGGGTCGGATTTTGGGATGTGCAAGCTGCCTAACAGCACAGGGCCTCAAATTTTAGAGGGCCCAATATTTAATTTTTACCTAACTAGTTAAGAAATTGAAAAACAAAAAGTTTGTAATTAATTTTAAAAGATTCTAATGGTGAAATGGTTGAATTGTGTGTCTATAATATTTTATATTGGAGATCAAGAGTTCGAATCCTGCGCTTTGTATACACTTTACCTTTTGTCTTCATTTAAAAAAAAATCCGCACAACAGTATTTTACAACCTTATACTAAAAATTTTTACAGTATTGGTTTTAAAGATTGCGCTTTTGGTAGGGCCTCATTTATTTACCAGAACGGGCCACAAAAATTTAAAAACTAGCCTTAACCAGCACCACCACTAACACCAACACCACAACAACCATCACCATCTCGACTGCCACCACACCACCACCACTACACCACCACCATCACCACATATTATATAATAATAATAATAATAATAATAATAATAATAACAAGTGAACAACAATAACAATAACAACAACAACAACAAATAACATGTTCATTTTCATGAAAATGAACCAAACAGAAAAAATGAAATTTCTTAACTTCAAGCCAAACAGAAAAAGATTAGTTTTCTGACATTCAACCAAATACCAGAAAATTAAAATATTTTTCAAAAAATGATTCATTTTTTGAAAATCATTTATCGGAAAACATTTTCCTAGTTTCCAAACGAACCCTAAGAAAACTTCCTAAATAAAATGTATGTTAATATGTTGAGAGTTTGGATGGTTATTTTAGGTTGCAGAGTAAACTATGCTTAAGTTTAGTAAGAATTAGAAGATTTCATGTTTGAACTACCAAAAAACTTGTGTTAGAGATGTTATAAAAGTTAGAAGAGACTAATATTCAGAAGATTAAATATATCATAAGAACACCAAATCATAAGGTTATCAACAGAGAAGCTTAGTTAGAGGAGTCTTCATATTAAAAGATAAAGTCTTATAAGAAGAGTATGCAAAACAAAATATACATGCATTAACAAAAGAAGCCTTAGCAAAATACTTCATCAATAAGAAGAGATTTCAAACAGAAGAGGCTTTCTAGTAGAAAAATTTGAGCAAGCAAAAGAGCTAGCATAATCATAATAGAATGTCACAACAAAAGAGAAAGTCTTCTAGAAGAAAAGGCTAAACATGGCAAACTATCATAAGAAGCTAAAATGTCAAGATCAAAATGTTATACTTTCATAAGAGACATGGCAATTCATATAATGAAGAAGAGAATAATGTTGTTTAAAGAAGTCAGCAAAACATTCATAGGATACTTTCTCAACAAGAGATGTTGAATACAAAGAGAAATGAAGAATTCTCCCAATAAACACACTTATAGAGTTTGTATGTATCCAAATTGAAACATTCTCCAAATTGAAAAGATGATAACAAAATTTCACATTTTTCAACATTGATATTAAAGTTGGAAAATAGCTACAATTTCTTTTTTCAAGAAAGAGAAACAATTCACTATCCATCACATGCACATAACACCCGGGTAATTGTTTTAAATTATCTTACTAAAGAAAGAGATTGTTAGAAATGTTTTAAGCATCTACAATAATTGAAGGCATCACCTAGTTTCTCATTCCAGAACTTCTAGCACTAAAGAAAGGGAAGATACTTCATTTGTCCAATTTTCTGTGTCTAGTTCGACTAACGAAAATTAACTAAAGTTATTTACAAATCAATTATTCATAATATTATATTTAGTGCTAGAATATAAAATTTACATATTTAGAAAAAATATTAAAAGTTCTATTAAACTTACAAAAAAAAAACAAAATTAAAATTATTAAAAAATACTAAATAAAATAAACAAATAAAAAAGAGTTGGTTATTAACCAATAAATAGTAAGCATGACATGCAAAATAAGACAAAGTGAGTACAATATTTTCCTTTTAGAAGAAAGAGAGTTGAGAGATGAGACTATCTAAAAATGAGAGAAATATGATAGCTATATATACCATTAATTAAGGAGTGAGTGATTAAGAGAAATGAGATTTGAGAAAAGATAAAAGAGCAATTAGGGTAATAAACAACAAAAATTGACTAGTTGAGAGGCCTATTTGAATTACTTTTTACTCATTCTACACTTTCAATATATTTATCCTCTATATTAGTACAAACACACAAACTACAGAAAGATTTAAATTACCTTGGTGTAGGGGTAAAGGGCTCAAATAGGTAGTTGAAGTGTTCTCGAAATGCAAAAGTAGCGGAGAACCGACAATGGAAAATTGAAGCAATGGAGTGCAAGCGATGGTAGATCAAAGCAACGAAGAGTTGGAAATGTAAGATTGAAGCAATGGACTATCGGCGGTGGAGGATTGAAGAAACAGAGAGTCTACGATGGATGATCGACGTAGTAGAGAATCGACGATGGAGATTTGAAGCGACAGAGAGTCAACGACAGACTATTGAAGCAACGGAGAGTCAACAATGGACAATCAGAGCAACGTTGAGTTGTCGATTGAAGATCAACGCAACAAAGTCCTGACGATGGAAAATCGGAGCGAAAAAGAGTCGCCGATGTAAAATTAGAGCAGTGATGTGTCGGTTATGGAAGATTGAAGAATTGATTATACGGTGGAGTTTGAAGAAAATAAATGCTCGGCGATGGGCTCACGTCACGATCTCGTTTAGGAGAGAGCGATTCACAAGCAAGGTATGAAATTCAAGAAATGACTTAAAATGGAAATTCAGATACCTAAATAGGTAGAGACCTAGGGTTTTGGGTGGTAATGAGGATATGGGTCACACAAACAATAGTCCAACTTGGAAGAAATTCTTTTATTGGTATAGTAGATTATCATTGGCCCAAGAATTGATTTCACCATTTAAGGAATCTAACACTACTACAGGAAACACCTTTAACGTCGGTTTTTTAGCACTTTTAACGTCGGTTAAAAATCGACGTTGATCTGGCCGACGTTGTATATAAATGATACGGCGTCGGTTGTCAAAACCGACGCCGTATGTATTTTTTTATTTTTTAAAATACGAAACGACGTCGGTTTTTAAGAAAAACCGACGTCGTTTAATTAAAAAAAAAATTAAAAAATAATATACGACGTCGGTTTTTTCTTAAAACCGACGTCGTTTAATTAAAAAAAAATTAATAAATATGAAACGACGTCGGTTTTGTTCCAAAAACCGACGTCGTTTCATTAAAAAAAATTAAAAAAAAATGAAACGACGTCGGTTTTGTTCCAAAAACCGACGTCGTTTCATTA
>CP025654.1:10954043-10967065 GCA_003576665.1 Ipomoea trifida
GTTTTAAGCATCTACAATAATTGAAGGCATCACCTAGTTTCTCATTCCAGAACTTCTAGCACTAAAGAAAGGGAAGATACTTCATTTGTCCAATTTTCTGTGTCTAGTTCGACTAACGAAAATTAACTAAAGTTATTTACAAATCAATTATTCATAATATTATATTTAGTGCTAGAATATAAAATTTACATATTTAGAAAAAATATTAAAAGTTCTATTAAACTTACAAAAAAAAAACAAAATTAAAATTATTAAAAATACTAAATAAAATAAACAAATAAAAAAGAGTTGGTTATTAACCAATAAATAGTAAGCATGACATGTAAAATAAGACAAAGTGAGTACAATATTTTCCTTTTAGAAGAAAGAGAGTTGAGAGATGAGACTATCTAAAAATGAGAGAAATATGATAGCTATATATACCATTAATTAAGGAGTGAGTGATTAAGAGAAATGAGATTTGAGAAAGATAAAAGAGCAATTAGGGTAATAAACAACAAAAATTGACTAGTTGAGAGGCCTATTTGAATTACTTTTTACTCATTCTACACTTTCAATATATTTATCCTCTATATTAGTACAAACACACAAACTACAGAAAGATTTAAATTACCTTGGTGTAGGGGTAAAGGGCTCAAATAGGTAGTTGAAGTGTTCTCGAAATGCAAAAGTAGCGGAGAACCGACAATGGAAAATTGAAGCAATGGAGTGCAAGCGATGGTAGATCAAAGCAACGAAGAGTTGGAAATGTAAGATTGAAGCAATGGACTATCGGCGGTGGAGGATTGAAGAAACAGAGAGTCTACGATGGATGATCGACGTAGTAGAGAATCGACGATGGAGATTTGAAGCGACAGAGAGTCAACGACAGACTATTGAAGCAACGGAGAGTCAACAATGGACAATCAGAGCAACGTTGAGTTGTCGATTGAAGATCAACGCAACAAAGTCCTGACGATGGAAAATCGGAGCGAAAAAGAGTCGCCGATGTAAAATTAGAGCAGTGATGTGTCGGTTATGGAAGATTGAAGAATTGATTATACGGTGGAGTTTGAAGAAAATAAATGCTCGGCGATGGCTCACGTCACGATCTCGTTTAGGAGAGAGCGATTCACAAGCAAGGTATGAAATTCAAGAAATGACTTAAAATGGAAATTCAGATACCTAAATAGGTAGAGACCTAGGGTTTTGGGTGGTAATGAGGATATGGGTCACACAAACAATAGTCCAACTTGGAAGAAATTCTTTTATTGGTATAGTAGATTATCATTGGCCCAAGAATTGATTTCACCATTTAAGGAATCTAAGCGGCGGCCCAAATGTTTAATGCAATCAAATTATATAAATCCATAGATTTTGGATAATTTGAGCATATCTCTTCTCCCAAATATTGCTTACTATTTGAGCATATCTCTATGATATTTAGGGATGTCACTAAAGCCTTATTAATGTTTCTGGTTGTGAATTCAGTGTGCGAATTATTTCATTAAGTATTAGTAATGGATCAATTTGATCTTCAGAATCTCTCTTTCTCTCTCTAGTCTTTACATTTCATTATTATTATTTATTCTATGAACTAACTCCATATTATGCACATAGTACTAACACGTTAAAATATCATATTTAACTACATCATTTTTATTGGCAAGCTTCACGACTTTTGCTGCAAGGAAACTTGTTTCATAGCTTTGATTTTCTAAATTCAAGCTCACTTAGAAAAATTTCAAAGTGTTCAAAGTCTATTCAACCCCTCCCCTAGACTTTTAGCTTGCTCGAGACCAACAAATAATGACACCAAAATTTATTGTCATCTCAATCATGGATGGCTCCCGTATTCGTAACAATACATGAAGTTGATCAAGCAACAAAAGCCTCAAATTGTTGATTTTCAGGATCAGCTATCTCAAGTTATGGAAGACCTTAAGGCAAACTGGAGTCAATTAAATATTTACAAACTTCTGTTAAATATGTGAGGGTACTTAAAAATGCCATCAGACTAACCTAGATCCAAGACTATCTCAAAGCTTATTGGTTATTTATATGATGCTGCCAAAAATGAGTCATATATAACAGAGGTGGTCTAGGTCACCACCTAGTTATGAGATATAGCAACTATAAGGGAAGCAACAGTAGAAGGTAAGAGGTCTAGGTCACTCCCAAGTTTTGAGATATAGCAACTACAAGGGAAGCAACAATAGAAGGAGTCAAGCAGCAACCCATGGATCAACAAGATTCATACCTAAGGATGATCTAACAAAGGCCAAGTTTGGATCAGAGTTTAAGAGTTTTTCTTAGTGCAAGATAAGCCATCACCATAACAAAAAGTTTATACACTTGCTGATGTGCCCATAAACATGAGAAAGTTATTAGGTTCTGTTGAATAGTAGGGAGTCAAAGTTAGGGAATTTATTTTAGGAAAATATTTTAGGAATAATGGAGAGATTGAGGGTGATTTTCAATCTCCTAAAAATCATCTTCTTGATTTGTCAGTTACCATTATTTAAGGGATGAATTAAGCTAATTAGTTATTTCCTATATTAGAGTAGGTTGTTAGTTGTATATATACTGCTGTAATCACACCATATTTTGTAAGAAAGAATTTCAGATTTTCTTCATGGTATCAGAGCTAGGTTTCTGAACCTTAGTATATTCAGGCCAATTCTTCTTGGCTTTCTTTTCTCAATTCTCAAGCCATGACAAAATACGGAATGACCTCATCACAAACTTCCAACATGACTACAACGGAAGCAGGAGGTAGTTCAGAAACTCCAAACCTCAGTGGCAGTGATTCCTCTCCCATTCTCATCACAGGACACAAATTGAATGGCCAAAACTATTTGCAGTGGTCACAATCTGTGTTGCTGTTCATTTGTGGTAAAGGAAAGGATGACTATCTCACAGGAACAGCAGCCAAACCAGAGACTACAGAACCAGGTTTCAGGAAGTGGAAGATTGAAAATAGTATGATCATGTCATGGCTTATCAATTCCATGAACAATGACATAGGTGAAATTTTTTTGCTATTTGAGACTGCACAAGAAATATGGGATGCAGCTAAAGAAACTTACTCTAGTTCTGAAAATACTTCAGAGCTGTTTCGAGTTGAATCAACACTCCATGATTTCCGCCAAGGAGAGCAATCTGTTACTCAATATTACAATACTCTCACACGGTATTGGCATCAACTTGATTTATTTGAGACTCCCTCATGGAAATGTCCAGAAGATGCAGCAAAATATAGGCAGATTATGGAACAAAAGAAACTGTTCAAGTTTCTCTTAGAGCTTAACGAGGAGTTAGACGATGTTCGGGGTCGAATCATGGGGACTAAACAACTCCCTAGTCCCAGGGAAGCTTTTTCAAAGATTAGGCGTGAAGAAAGTAGAAAGAAAGTGATGATGGGATCTAAGGAACAACTTGCCTCAACATTGGATTCCTCTGCTCTTGCTGTCCGTTCATCAAACAATAATGGTGGTGATCGTTAGAAACGAGAAAGACCTTGGTGTGAGTATTGTAAGAAATTGGGCCATTAGAAAGAGACTTGTTGGAAGCTCCATGGTAAACCTGCTGATTGGAAATCAAAGCCACGGTTTGATAGAGACAACAAAGCACATGTGGTTTCCGACGTTGATAATGCTCATGTTCCTGAGCTTAGCCCATTTAACAAAGAACATATGAATTTGCTGCAAAAACTATTTAGTCAAGTTGGCAATGGTAGCATTACTGGGTTGGTATGGTTGCTCAAACAGATCCACATAGAGCCTTCATGGTTAACAAAGGAGGAATGAGGCCGTGGATAGTTGACACAGGTGCTTCTAATCACATGACATCAGATGCTTCTCTTCTCCAAAATTACAAGCCAAGTAGTGGTCAATCATTTGTCCGTATTGCTCATGGTTCAGGTTCACAAATTGTCGGGACAGGTTCTGTTCAACTTACTAAAGAGTTGCATCTTGACTCTGTCCTACATGTTCCAGACTTAGATTCTAATCTTTTGTCACATTAGCAAATTGGCTCGTGATCTTCAATGTGTTACTAAATTTTATCCAAACTTGTGTGTTTTTCAGGACTTGAAATTGGGAAAGATGATTGGCAGTGCTGAACTGTGCTCCAGGCTCTATCTCTTCTCAAGTTGTCGATCCTCAACTGAAGTTTCTCAAGCAAGTTGTGCCCAATCTCAAAGTATGTTAGAATCCTTTCCTGTGTCCAATTCCAATATCAATAAAGATAGTGAAATCATATTGTTACACTATCGTCTTGGTCATCCTAGCTTTGTGTACCTCTCTAAATTGTTTCCAAAACTATTCATCAATAAAACTCCAGCATCTTTTCATTGTGAAATCTGTCAGATTGCTAAGCATACTCGAAATGTTTATCCTCAAATTCCATAGAAACCTTCCACTGCTTTTTCATTGATTCATAGTGATGTGTGGGGTCCCTCGCGGATAAAAAATGTTTCTGGCACTCGATGGTTTGTGACATTTGTTGATGATCATACACGGGTAACTTAGGTTTTTCTTATGAGAGACAAGCCAGAGGTTGAGAAAATTTTTCAAACCTTTAATCTTATGGTCCAAAACCTATATAACTCTAAGATTCAGATACTCAAGTCAGACAATGCTAGAGAGTACTTCACTAATAGTCTTAATACCTATCTACAAAGTCATGGGATTATCCATATAAGCTCTTGCGTCAACACCCCCCCAACAAAATGGGGTGGCTGAACGAAAGAATAGATATCTCTTGGAAGTTGCCCGGTGCCTTATGTTTTCTTCTCATGTTCCTAATTGTTTCTGGGGGGGAAGCCATTCTCACAGCCACTTATCTCATTAACCGTATGCCATCTAGAGTCCTTAATTTTAAAAACCCACGTCCACTTCTTTTGCTGTGTTTTCCTCACATACAGGCAATCTCATCTTGTTTACCACTCAAGGTATTTGGTTGCACCGCATTTGTTCATGTGTATCCCCAACAGTGTAACAAATTTGATCCTAGAGCCAATAAGTGTATTTTTCTAGGATATTCCCCAACACAAAAAGGATACAAGTGTTATTCTCCAACCACCAAAAAGTTCTACACCACTATGGATGTCTCTTTCTTTGAACATATATCATTCTATCCCAAATCTCATGTTCATGGGGAGAGCATTAATGAACATCAAATTTGGGAATCCTTTCTAGAGTCTGTACCCTTTGCCCATTCAGAGTCACTACATTCTTCTCAACCCACCTTTGCCCATTCGGAGTCACTAAATTCTTCTCAACCCATGTCTTCTCAACCTATGGTTATTGATTCTGCACAAGAGTCACCCACACTTGCTGTCTCTTCTCCGGTACCTATTCAGTCTCCCGTACCCATTACTTCTGTGGCTCCACAACTTGCTAATGAAAATTTTCAAGTTTACACTAGGAAGAAGAAAAGACAGGAGTTAGAGCACGGATCACAGCCAACATGTGGCCAAGGCATTGACTCGACTTCAAGTCCTCTTGAGGAAAACATGGGTCTGGGTAAGGGTGGAGAATTACCCAGTCCTATTATAGATGACTCTAACATGCCAATTGCATTGAGGAAGGGTGTTAGGAGATGTACAAGTCATCCAATTGGGAATTATGTTACTTATGTAGGATTGTCACCATCTTACAGAGCATTTGTTACTTCTCTTGATGATATCCAGATTCCCAACACATTTCAAGAGGTATTACAGAATCCAGAATGGAAGAAAGCAGTACAAGATGAGATTGATGCACTTGAGAAGAATGGAACATGAACTATTACTGATTTTCCAGTTGGGAAAAGGCCCGTGGGGTGCAAGTGGATTTTCACCATAAAGTATAAAGCAAATGGATCAATTGAGAGATTCAAGGCTCGGTTGGTGGCTAGAGGATTTACACAATCCTATGGGATAGATTACCAAGAAACTTTTGCTCCTGTTGCAAAGCTTAACACTATAAGAATTATTCTCTCATTAGTTGTCAACCAAGATTGGTACTTGCAACAGTTGGACATAAAAAATTCTTTTCTAAATGGTGACCTTGAAGAGGAAGTCTACATGGAAATCCAACCTGGTTTCAAAGAAGGTATGGCAAAGGATCAAGTTTGCAAACTCAAGAAGTCCTTGTATGGCCTTAAACAATCACCCTGAGCCTGGTTTGATAGATTCACGAAGGTGATTTTGAAGCTTGGCTATAAACAAGGTCAGTCTGACCATACTCTATTTGTTAAGAATCTCATACAGGAAAAATTGCAATACTGATAGTCTATGTCGATGATATTATTCTGTCTGGGAATGATGTGGAAGAATTACAGAATTTGAAGAACTGTCTGTCAAAAGAATTTGAGGTTAAAGATCTTGAAAATCTAAAATATTTCCTTGGGATGGAAGTGGCTAGATCAAGGCAAGGCATTATTGTTTCTCAAAGGAAATACATTTTAGATCTTCTCAAGGAAACTGGCATGCTTGGGTGTAAGCTAGTTGATACTCTTATGGACAGTCAAAATAAACTTGGAATTGAGAGCGAAAGTGCACCTGTAGATAGGGGAGATATCAACGACTTGTTGCACGCTTGATTTATCTTTCACACACTCGACCATATATTGGTTTTGTAGTGAGTGTTGTGAGTCAATTCATGCACAGTCTTACAGAGAGACACATGGAGGCAGTCTATAGAATTCTTAGATACTTGAAGATGACACCCGTGAAAGGCTTATTTTTCAAAAAGACCAAAAATCGTGACATTGAGATGTACTCAGATGCTGATTGGGCAGGAGACATCAGTGATAGACGGTCAACTTCTGGATATTGTTCTTTTGTTTGGGGTAATCTTGTTACATGGAGGAGTAAGAAGCAATCAGTGGTAGCCTGAAGCAGTGCAGAAGCTGAGTACAGAGCACTAGCACAAGAAATTTGTGAAGGAATTTGGATAAAAAGGGTTCTAGGTGAATTGGGGCAAGTGAGTTAATCTCCTATTCTAATGATGTGTGACAATTAGGCAGCTATTAGCATAGCAAAGAATCTAGTTCATCATGATAGGACTAAGCACGTTGAAATTGATCGACACTTCATCACAGAGAAGGTGACTAGTGAAACTATTAAATTGAACTACATTCCTACCAAGCAACAAACTGCAGACATTCTCACGAAGGCTCTACCAAGACCTAACTTTGAAGACTTAATTTGCAAGCTGGGATTACATGATATATATTCCCCAGCTTGAGGGGGGGTGTTGAATAGCAGGGAGTCAAAGTTAGGGAATTTATTTTAGGAAAATATTTTAGGAATAATGGAGAGATTGAGGGTGATTTTCAATCTCCTAAAAATCATCTTCTTGATTTTTCAGTTACCATTGTTTAAGGGATTAATTAAGCTAATTAGTTATTTCCTATATTAGAGTAGGTTGTTAGTTGTATATATACTGCTGTAATCACACAATATTTTGTAAGAAAGAATTTCATTTTTTCTTCAGGTGCTTATCACATTGTATGGGTCTCAAAGAAAAATGAGTTAGTAAGGCAAAAGCAGTCGATAAAAGAGGTAGACTCTAGTGTCCAAAAGATAACGGAAGCCAGAAGGCATATCAAAAAGTCATGCATAAATGTATGCTAACTTAGCAATTCAAGCTACATAGGCCATGAATGCACAAATCTTATTGATGGGAGGACTTTTGATGAATGCAAAAAGTGGTATAAAGTTGGAGTTCTTCCAGGAAAAACCATAATCATATCGAAACATTCCAAAACTATTTCTTTGGTGAGTTTACTGGTAAATATACAAGCTGGAGATTTTGTAAACGTGAAAAATATAAATTGTATATATTCAAAATTCAAAGTATATCGGTTACAAGAAAGTATGTATCAAATGAGAAGGGTACAATCTCTGGATGTAAGAAGTTCTTTGATTCTCTACTGGAAGTATGCCGAGTTAGAGGTATACCGAGTTTAGAGTATGCTGAACTAGATCTATACCGAGTTAAAGGTATGCAAAGTTCAGAGTATGCTAAACTGGAAGTATGCCTAGTTGGAGGTATGCTGAGTTCAGACTGAATTGGAAGTATGTTGAATTGCTAAAGGGCCTCCGGAGTTAAGTAGCTTGTTCTTCGATGAAGGGCTTATATGCAGCTTAATCCTCAATGAAGGGTTTCCGGTACTCAAATGGCGTGTTCCTCAAACAGATATATTGCGCGCGTGTACCTCGACGCAGATATACTACGAGCAAGTTCCTCAGTGCAGATATACTGCGTGCGTGTTCCTTGGTGGAGATATACTATGGGCGTGTTCCTTAGTACAGATATACTGCGGGTGTTGATAGATGCCAAAGATACCTATATTCAAGGGTATAAAATGAGGTAATTTGTGCTAGTTATTATTCTTTGTGGTTAACTTATGGGGATATTTGCTCTAGTGTGCTAATATTTGCAAAGCTCTATCATTTTGTATACTTTAGATGGGTTTGAAGGTTTTGAGATTATGGAGAAAACATGTGGACTTGACAAAGAAGCAACCAAGGGATGAAGCTTAATTGGATCTCTCCACTAGACGCCCATGAGCGTGGACTGGCTCGTGGGAATGAAACTGAAAGTCCCACGCACCAGTCCACGAGCGTGGAAAGGGGCGTGGGGATTTTTAGTGACCGATGTGGTTCGTGGATTTGCATCTGCGCGAATTTTTGAAGAAGTACTTTGGAGGGAAAGCTATTTAAAGGCTTAGACTAGATATTTTAGGGAGAGTTTTTTAGATTGTAGAAAGAGAATTTTCAGATTTTATAGAAAGTACACTTAGATCTTAGTCTAATCTTGTACTTGAAGGTCAAACTTTGAAGTGAATTGCTTTTGGATTTTGATTGCATTTGCTTAGGTCATCTCAATTTTTTGCCTTGATTTTCTTTTCAATTTTACTTTCAATTGAATTTTCAATTTGTGAATTAGGCTAATCATGATTTCATTTGCTAGCATGAGTAGCTAATTCTTTAATAGGAATTGAGTTGTGCAATTGGATGTGATGCTAGTGTAGAACTAAATTCCTAAGTAGGTGATTAAATTACATTGGATTAATTGAATTAATTTTGTTATTCTTGATGATTTGTATGCTTTCTATAGTATGACCACGTCTAAGAATGTTGTAAGACATGGATCCTATGCAAGAAATTGTTAGAATCCATGTAGCTCCAACTCAATTATGATTTCTTACTTTTAGACCGAAAGATAGGAGTAGGAAAGGGGGTGAAGGAAAAGTGTTTTTTTTTTGAAATGTCCCTTAGCCTCTTGGTTACCTAAAAGGCTAAAAGTACTTCAAACCTAAGGCATGCCTAGTGGACCGAGAGGAGAAAGGCAATAACAAAGCCTATTAAGAGTAGCAACCAATGCAATGCAATCTACCTAGAATCCTAAGTAGCACCATGCATCATATCTAATTAACAACTCATTCTTAGCTTCTTTTATATTGAATTTCAATACTATTCTTTGCAAACTTGTTTACTACAACATGACTCTATTTCATTCATTCTTTGTGCTATGGTGTGTGACGGTTGTGCATCTTTATTCCCTTGATTGAGAACATATCAACATTTCCAATTTGTCTTCCTTAGAGACCAACAAACTTGGTAGTCATCCCACACATTCTTTGATAATTCAACCACACAAAATGCGTGTTATCAAATGGTGTCGTTGCCAGGGAGGGCAAACGATTGTTGTTGATTTGTTTTCAAACTTTGGAATAGTTGCATTATTTGATACCGTATCACTTTTTGTTTTTTTTTTTTTTTGTTTTTCTTAGTTGCTACTAACCTCCCTTGTGTCACTTATCTTCTTCCACTTGTGTAGGGTTGAATGCAACGAGAGCTAGAGGCAATCAAGGCCTACTCCATCCCAATCTTGAAATAAACCGAGCTACAAGGAGGAGGAACACACATCCACAACCTAGAGAAACAATGGCATACACAAGTGTTACAAATAGAGGAGAGTCCCATGGATGGGGGAGTCCCTCCACAAACTCCACCCCATACTCACACCCACCCACCCGGAGTTAGAGCTTAAAGGGGAACTGAAATCCCACTTGAGCCAACACATGAGGAAGAGCCACACATTGACATTAGAGGGCATCCGGACCCATTCCGGGTTGAGGAATTTTTTTTGTGCTCCCAATGAGCAAAGAGGTCGGACGATGGCAGAGTATATGACTCCAAATTTCTCCATGCACAACTCGATCTACGTTTCGCCCTTGGAGAACCTCAACTTGCATATCTACTCGTTGGTGTTGAACTTGGTCTAAAATAGTCTGTTTAGTTGGTTGTCATATGAGGATCCACATGTTCACATCACTCGCTTCATAAGGGCATGTGGGATGTTTCGCCAAGAGGGCGTATCAAATGAGGTGGTTCGCTTGAAGCTATTTCCTTTCTCCGTGATAGGGGAAGCATCTAGATGGCTTGATAGCCAAGATGACCATCACTTCCCGTCATGGCTTCAACTCCACAAAGAATTTATGAATGAATTTTTTTTATTGACCAAGACGATGAAAGTGCGCAAGCAAGTGCAGAAATTTAAGCAAAGTCCACTTGAAAGCTTGGGTGAAGCATGGAGAAGGTTCAAATCTCTTAGGAGGCAATGCCCGCCGGAATTGCTCCACCCTTGGGATGTTATAAGTTCTTTTTATTGAAGCCTCATGGATGGAAGCCTTATGGAATCTCAAGGTAGCAAACCCACCTATGGTTCCGGTAGTGATAGGGGCCGAATTGCCTATGACCCGATTAATCAAGGACGAACACAATTGACTCAATACCGATCACCGTTTTCCTCTCAATTAGACCACCCCGGTCAAAGAAGTGATGTGAGAGAGTTAGATGAGAGATTGTCTAAGGCAATCTTAGAGTTAGGAGTGGGAATAGGCCAGGCCCCTACAAAGGGGCCTATGGCCTGGCCCGCTTAAGGCCTGGCTTGGCCTGGCCTATTTAATAAATAGGCCAGGTTCAGGCCTATTTATAAGCCTATTATATTAAATAGGCCCAGGCCTATATGTAAAGGCCTGGCCTACAAGCCTGCAGGCTTGGCCTGTTTATGTATAAGCCCAGTATATATAAGTAATATAGCCCATTAAGTCTTTAACCCTTAATTCCTACGAACAAGCCTACAACTAGTCTTCAAGACTCCAACCCTAAATCCCTAATTGGAGCAGTACAGCCTTCTGAGTTCTGACGACTACTAGAGTGCGAGTTGCGATTGATCGACGAGGTGGCGGCCAGCAGCGACGGGCGACGGCAGGTTAGTCAGTTAGTGGTTCATTGGTTCACTAGTTCTTACTTCTTAGTGGTTCGTTGTTGGCTGCTGCGGTGCTGCGTTGCCTATGGAGGGTTGGAGCTTGGAGGCTGTGGCTGCTGCTGCAGTGTTGCGGCCTGTGGGGGTGGGCGGTGGCTGCTGCCTTTTGCTACCTGGGATGGTTGCGGCGGCTGTTGCCTGCCTGCCTCGGACGGTCGCAGTGGCCGGTGGTTGCTGCTTCCTTGTTTAGTTTTTTTTGACATGGTTGAGCATAACAGATTTTTTGTGACATTACAATTGTGATTGGGGGCTGAGAGGTTGGGGCAGTGGGATATTTTGGTCAAGCAAGCAACAGATATCTTAAATCATTTTATACATAAGAGATTTTACTCCCATTTTCATGAAAATTTTTTGATTTCATTACTCTTCTTAGTCTTCTTAGTCTAGGCTGCGACTCTGTGGGCTGTGGCCGACTGGCCGTTGCTGACTTGCTGCAGGCTGGAGGCTGCTCCCTCGGTAAGTCCATAGGCTGCTGCTTGGATTAATTGAAACTGTTTAAGCTACTGCCTGCTGCTCCATCAAGGTTCTACGTGAACTGTTTGCTATGTGGCTATGTGCTAAATGCTAATTGAATTGTATAATTGAACTGTTTGCTAAATGCTATTTTGTTTAGTAAATGTTTATTAATAAATTGGATGCTGCTTGAATGCTTAATTAGTAAACATATACTGTAATTATTATTTGTTAGTAATTGAAAAGAAACTTACATCAATTGAAGTTTCTTAGTTTCTTTTAATTGAAGTAGTATTCAGTTTAGGCAAACTGCTTAGTGCTATATAATAATTAACTTATACATTATGAATATTCAACTAACCTACTGATTGCAGAAATATGAATATGCTCAATTTAGTACCTTACATTGTTAAGGTTGTTAACTAACGATCTTAATTTTTTTTCATTGTGTAGGTGAATTCTAAACAAGAAGAGATTATGCTGAAGTCTGGATTTATCATGGGATTTGTCATTTTCTGTTTTATTGATTGATTGTAATTTTATAATATGATACATAAATTTGTGGTATTATGTATGTATTAATTTTTTTTACATGAATAAATGTAGGCCTCAAATAGGCTAAAAGCCTATTTAAATAGGCTCAAGGCCTATTTAAATAACCTCAAAAGCCTATTTAGAACCTATTTTGAAGCCTTTTTAAAGGCCTATATATTATATAGGCCTTTAAAAAGGCTTCAGGCCAGGCCAGGCTTATGGTAGGCTCAGGCTTGAGCCTAATACAAAGCCTACATACAGGCTCAGGCCCAGGCCCAGGCTTTGTGTTTCCACTGCAGGCCCAGGCCTAATTATCTAAAGCCTAGCCTGGCCTGGCCCATTTCCACCCCTACTTAGAGTTAAAGAATGACCGAGTTCTTCTCAAGCAATAGATAACTCAAGATATCTAATAAGAGATTAATTGCGGCGATGTGCCAAGAATCAAATCTACAATGAAAAACGTAGAAACCCAAGTGGCAAAAATGTTTCGGATGATGTCCGAAAGATAATGGGGTGCATTGCCGAGTAACACGGAGAATAACCTGAAGGAGAGGGTTAATGCCATCTCGGTCGTGAATGATAGCCTTGGGAGGAAAGATGCCACGCAGTCCCCAATTTTAATTAATCACCAAAAATGGTGCAAAACCCAAAATAAATCACATTCATTCAACGGGTCCTAAGTCCATGACCAAACCGACATGCTAAGCAATCCATACATAGCATAAAATA
>CP025654.1:10967570-11004119 GCA_003576665.1 Ipomoea trifida
GCCTCCGTCCAGATCGCCGGTGAAGACTGCCGCATCTACACAGCAGCCTGCCGTCAGCCTGGATTCGCAGATCGCCGGAAAACACATATGACTCCCAGCTGCGTCTCCTGCCATCAGCCACTTCGCCGGCCGCAACCGTTGCTGGAGTCTCCGGCGATGAACACTTCATCGCCTTCTCCAGGAGCGATGTCGCGAGCTGAGGCCACCTCACCATTTCCGGCTGCCTCTTGCTGGAACAGTCAGCCATCCCTTACTGGTTTCAGCCGGCTGAGTCCAACACGCAAACGGAGAAGATGATCGAAAAACAAAAGCCGCAGGAACAGACAATGAACGCGATGAACGAAAGAAAACGAAAACAGATTACGTAAAACACTTTTTACGTAAAACTCATTTTGTTTTTCTTTATGTTTTAATTTAATATATATCAAATACATATTATAAAAACATTTTTCATCAAATTATTATATGTACGTAAAACTCATTTTGTTTTTCATTATGTTTTAATTTAATATATATCAAATACATATTATAAAAACATTTTTCATATAATAATCAAATTATTATATGATTAAATTAACCTAATATTTTAGATCAAAAATCAAAAGCCACAAATTAATCTAAACATAAAATCATAAGAAAAAGCCTGGCTCTTGATGCCACTGTTAGAAAAACATACAGCGCAGCGGAAGCATCAAATCGTTTTTCTATGATTCTATGTAAACGAGGGAGTTAGAAAATGTTACCCTTGAAGCGTGCTTTGGCAGAATCCAAACCGTCCAAACGTCCGGCCTCTAGTCTGTCCACCGGTCAGGCACGTGAGAACTCCCAGAGACTTTCACGTGAAAACTCTTTTCTGAATAATCTCTCTATCACTTCACTTAGTTAAGAAATAGGGCAAGGCTTATATATATATAGCCTGGTTTGGGCCCAAAGGTGCTAGCCTTTTAAAAGCCCAACACTACCCAGTATTGAATTAATTCATTAATCAGTTATTAATGTATTAATTCAATATCGATAACTCTTTATCGATTTCTTTTAAAGTTCTCAGCATTACCACGAACCAATAAGGTGTGACTTTCTAGGTTCATAGTCAAACTAGCAACGATTATTATTTAATAACTCATTATTAAATAATTCGTAAGTCATGAGTGACACCTAGCAGTATGTCATGACTACCTAGTTGACAATGAATATATTTTAATATATTATAATGAACCTTTCCGTTACAAATATTGTGCAACATTCCTTCCACACAACACTTGTTCCGAACCAGGTAAAGGTCATGGTCAAACTTGGTCAAACCTATAAACCCGGTCAATGTCTATTCAATATTCTTAACCTGAAGTCCAACTTCATTATACTCTGGCCAGAGATTCTCGTTGTATGATTATTGAATAGACTGGAACATCCTCGTTACCTCAAGGCGGTGGATCCTCTATTGAACACACACATGTCTTCGTACAATACTGAACTAGGCCACCAAGTACACTTATAGTCCCATAAGGAACAAAAGACGCATACTGGCAAAAACTAGTCCACCATATGTACGAGACAACCATGTTGTCTCAAGTCAAAGGATTATTGCATACTTGTAACATACAACATACCGATGACACGTAGGTAAACACCATGCGGTACGTTGTAGTCAGTCAATGTTCAATGACTTGTTCTCTAACAATCATCCACATGTCCGCTCTCTGTATCTCATACAGAATGGCATGAGACTCACCATAAGAAGGACAATGTGCTAGTCTTATCGGAATTCTAATGCCCAATAAGAATTCCTATGACTAGGAACATTTTTACAATACTTCATTTATTAATTTCTTCGTCACTCATATTCTTAACACTTAAGAATGAAGAATTAAGAAGATTGTATGGAATAATATCAAATATTAACTAAGCCTTAATAAAATAAATAAATAAATTATTTATTATATTTATTTAATAAGGAATTAATGCCCAAAACAATAAATGTTGGCTCCTAGGGCATACATGTCTAACAAAAGTTCCACGAGCTGATCTACGAACGTGGACAACTCGTGGACTTGAGGTAGAAACTCCCACGCTACAGTCCACGAGCGTGGGAGAATTGGGGACCATATTAAGCAATGCAAATAAGGTGGTCAGGTTCGCCTTTGCCGTTAACCACACCGAGAGAACATATAACTTGAACAAAGCCTACCAGATGGACCTATTCCACTCGTGGAGCATGTAGAAGGGGGAGTCAATCAACATGGGCGCAAAAGTTATAAGATGGCTTACAACTCAACATAAGGAGAATGTCACATGCGTTTTCATTGCTCCTTTTGTGACCGCATTATGCCACATACTTTGTCTTGAAGGGAAGTTAAGGAAGGAACACACCCTGTGCCACAACACGTGCCAAATGTCCAAGATTGGGAGAGCATGAGAGCCCTCCAATACTACTTCCATGAAGAACAAATGGCACTCCTCTGAGCTCATGGAGATACACTTACGAGGCATGGTGAGGAGCTCGCTAGACATGGGGAGGAGATTGCTCAACATGGAGTGGAGATTGGCCGGCAAAGGGAAGCTATTGAGAGAAAAGGTCGGGTGATAGATGAGCTCCAAGCACAATTCATTTATCACTTCCATCCTTCGTCTCAAGGTGGTGACCATTGATGACTCCCTACGCAACCAAGGCAAGAAGAAGGAAGAATGATGGAGAAGAAGAAGAATTGAAAGAAAATTTTGTTACTTTAATTGTTATATATCTATCGTATGTATGTATAGGTATATAGATGAGTATTTCATATATTATATGAATGTATGATTTATGAAAATTATTTTGCTATGAATATATCTATGTATTTACCATTTGTGTGTGTGCGCGCGCGCGCGTGTGTGTATGCATATTTGTACACAAGTATTGTATTTAATTTTTTTCTTTCTTTTTGGAGAGTATACCTATTTTATTACTCAAATTAATTTTTATATAATTATTGTATTAATATGTTTGTTAGTAATGATGTGTTATGTACGTGCGTTATTTATAATAATAATAATTATAATAATGCACTCCCTTGTTTTGTGTGATTTCTCAAAGTTAGTTTGGCATGAGACTTCACATTGACGGGTTACATCTGTGGGGGGGGGGGGGCGGAACCTTTGCAAATTGGTTCTCTAATGTAATGTCTTTGCTCACGGATGCTCAACTCCTTCTTGCAGCAGCAGCTCTATACCACATCTGGTCTGCCCGCAACAGGGCCGTATGGGAGCACTCCTTGCCGCGACCAACCGGAGTCTGGAGAGCAGCCTCGGCAGCGGTGCAAGCGTGGCAGCACGTCCATCACCCGCGGCACCTCAATTGCCTGGCTACCACCCGCCACCGAGTACAGCACTGCCCAGCTTCGCCTGCTTCTTCGACGCTGGTTTCCTGCCGACAACGAGACGGGCAACGGTCGGTGCAATCGTGCTATCAGACACCGGCGACTTTGTGGCAGCGTTCAACGGTCCGTTGCGGAGTTGCATGTCACCTCTGATGGCGGAGTCCCTTGCATGTAAGGAGGTACTCTCCTGGCTGAAGGACAAAGGCCTTGATCGTGTAGTTCTTCATACTGATAATGCGACGCTTCAACGATGGCTTACAGCGGTTAATAATGAGTTGTTTTCTTATATTGCTTTTTCTATTGACGCCTCTAGGGCTATTATGTCGTCTTTTTCACATTGTTCCATTAGTTGGGTACCGAGAACGGCTAATTTAGGTGCCCATGCCCTTGCCTGTTTGGCGTTTTCTCAGTCTGAGCTACTGTATTGGGATTCTATCCCTCCTGACGTTATTTCAGCTTTGATTTAATATACCACTATTGGTTGTTTTCAAAAAAAAAAAATAATAATAATAATATATAATAATAATAATATAAAATAATAATAATAATAAAATTAATTAATTTGTTTCTAATGCCGTATGAAATATTGTATTAATATTTACTATATATATTATTGTGGTATATTCTCTTAAGATGTATATGATAGGATTTAATTTGAGTGCAAGTGTGATTATGTTGTCCTTGTAGGATATCAATTTTGTGAGTTGTGACTTGAGATTTAGATATCATTTTACCTTGAAAATTATAATATGGTTTATGGACAAATTATGTTAAAATAAAATATTTTCAAACATATGGAAGTTATGTTAAAATTTGTGATACTTTGAGCATGATAAATGATTGAAATAATATTCTATGTTAAGGAGTACTCGTTAGGAACAATCTTCGGGTACTAGGGCACTATGTTGTGTCCTGTTGGTTGAGATGGGTCTATGTACCCTAATGTACAAGGTAGTCAGTAGAAACATATCCTGGCTACTAGGGCTGGTAACTTCCTAGTGAGGCTTAGAATCCTCACTCGGGAGTGTGCACACTTAAGGTTAGAGTCCGATTTCCATTAGAAATGAGAAATGTGTGGAGTGTTCAGGTTGGTCCTGTTCACTAGGGTCTAAGAATAAAGGACCATGTCCCAATTATATGTGATATACTTCCATATGTTTTTTGATATATTTTATCTATAACCTTATTTTCTGAAGTAAAGGTACAATGCAACCGAGTTTTCGAAAGATTGGGTAAAGTATTTTCTAAAACTGTTTTAAGGGCAGGCAGCCCCTTACTTAGCAAGTTTTTGCTAACCCCTGTTTCTTTTATGTGTTGTTTTTGCTTGTTTGGGTAACAGGAAGTAACTTATGAGGTATGCTGAAATGAGCGCGGTAGGATGAGCGGATGATTGCCCTTATGACTTAGTTTTATGTTTATGTATTTCCAGACTCGATCCAATATTTTGCTTTATTTCGACTGATGTTGAGGATTGAGATTTCTTTTATGTTTCAGATTAGACTCTTGTTTTGTGGTTTAGCCTTAGCACTTAGGTTTGTTAGTTGCCTAAGTGTGGCGGTAATACCCTCAGTTAAGTTTTGTAAGCTTCCACAATGATCTTAGTGAATTATTAAGAAAGAAAATAAAATTAAGGAAAATTTGGTCTTAATTTGTTCTTGAAAAATAGAGGTGTTACATCTATCAATTGGTATGTTTGGAAAGATTTCTTGTAGGTTTGAAGTGAACTTGTGGGTGAAGTAATGGAAGAAGGAAGCATCAGTGCATATCCACGTTCGATTCCACGCGTGGAGCTAGGCATGGAATATAATCAGAGTGTTCCACGCACTAATCCACATGCATGGAAGTGAGCGAAGAAGGATAAGTAAAGAAGCCATGAGCCATTCCATGCGTGGACGGGATCGTGGATAAGCTCCTGAGCGTGAAAATGCGAAGCCACTTGGAGCGAGGCTATTTAAGGGAGCCTAGGTTTAGAGAGAAGGGGTTTTTTTTCTATCATCTTAGAATAGATCTAGAGATTTTAGAGGGAGGTTTAGCTAGATTATAGCTTGTGTTAGTTGATCTTGGCTACGAATTAAAGATTGAAGAGTTTGTGGATTGCAATTGCTATCGCTTTGGTACCTTTGGACATTGGTTTACATTGCTTTAAATTTCAATTGCAATTTCCTTTTTGATTATCGTTTGAGCTTTATATCTATCTTGCTTTCAATTTCCTAATATGTGTAGCTAGGTTTAATTGGGAGTTGGATGTTCTAAGATAGGGATCATGCATGATGTGATTTGAATTCTTCTATTTGATTGAGAAATGCAAGTTAGGTTTCAAGCGTTCTTGTGTGGTTGATGTTTGGAGAGATTTGTTCCTATTACCGGTCGGGATAGGTAGCAAAGTGGAAGGAAGTGGTGGTAGTGAGATATCATACCATCACGAGTCTTACTCGACCATATTCTCGCCCTTGGTCCGGGAGGACAAGGCCTAGAAGGAGTGATAACCATGTATTTGACATAATGCCCCAGCCGACTAAGGATATGATAGTCTAAGCGTAACGCTGCTTGGTGTAGGTGATATCTACTATTTTGTACAATAATTCACCCATTATTTTAGTTGTTTTAATGCTTATTTTCCTTATCCTAATGAAATTGAGAATTGTTTGTGTTATATTATCCCAAGAGTTGAATTATCCACAAGGAGCAGCAAAGGAAGAATTTTGGAGCAGTTTGGACAAGTTTTGGAAGAAAAAGAAATTACCAAGAAAGAATAGGAAACAAGAATAAGAATTGGAAAATAATTGGAAGTTGTCTCATGGGCCAAGACCCATCTATCTCTTATATATTCTACATATTCTCTACAATTTAGGAGGTCCCCTTACAGAGTTCCAAACCCTAGCTAGTTTTAGTTTATTTTTCCATTCTCTTTATATTTCCCTAGCATAGTTTAGATTAGTTTGATATTAGATTATTTAATTTCAAGCTTGGAATCACAGATTGAAGTTGGAATTGTTCTTCATTATCAGTAAAGTTTTCTCTTCCCTTTATATTCCTTGCAATATTTATGATGATTTATTATAGTTTTGCTTTGTTTACTTTTATGATGCATGAGTAGTTAGCTTTTGGGTTTGGATTAGGGTTCAATTGCTATTCTTGATGCTAGGTTTATAATTATTGCATAAAGGGATAATTTATTGATCTAGGGTTTTATGTTTGAATTGGATTATCTTTTTCTTTTATTGATAATTGATGCGCAGCTTTTATTGATTTGTTTTGGAGAGGATTTCATCACAACGAAAGTTGGGTGAAAGACTCAGCCTAACCAATTTCAACCCAATTTTTCCTACTATGAGAATAGGGGTAATTTGGGGGCTTATAATGCTTTTGTGTTTAAGGTTATGATTGATGCATCACGAAAGTGGGGTAATCTTAGCCTAATTCTTGTTATTGATTACGAAAGTAGCTAACTTGAATTCTTGAGTGCATTGCCAATAAATCCCTTGGTTAATTGTTTTTCCCTAATTTTGAGATTGTTAGAGCATCAAGATTGCAATATCCCTAATCTGACACATTCTTTTATCATATAGTTTTTCCCTTATTTTATTTGTGTCTTTTATTTTATTTTAATTCCTAAATCATATTTTCCTTGGATTCTAGTGAATTCCAATACTTTAGTGCCTAGAATTTTATAATTCACACAAATACGTGCCATAGCCCCAATCCTCAGCGGAACGACATTTACACCCTCTTTTTACACTCCCATCTATACATCATCAGTAGGTTCCGTGAGCTTCCTTGAACAGAACTTACTTGTGTTGACTTGATTCTACCTTAGTTACATCATGCGTGAGACCTAGTGAAGGCATCCATCTCCTCACTTTAGTTTATTGTTTACACTTGCTTTACATTTACTTGAAACTCGTATTCCATGATACTTTCACTGTTGTTAATTCTTGCAACTCTTGACAACTAACCTCCTTCCACCTCACAGCTTACACTACTTCACCACAAGCATTCACAAAGAATTCTACAGAGCCGATATTATGAACGATTTTGTAGTCGTGGGTCAAATACTTCATGAGTCCACATGCTTCGAAATATTCGATCATCTTCTCAATCACAACTCTACTAGTAGGTTCAAGTATCCTTCCTTGTTTAGCATTAGTCCATTTTTTATCCTTGGGCTTAGTTCTTCGAAAACTTGCAGGTTTTTAGGTTGATTTGAATCACTAGAGGATGAAGACACTATTGATGGAGGTTGAGAGAAAAGTTTGAAGGTTTTGAGATTTTAGGTTTAGAGAGAAAAAGAGGCTAACTTTCGCAAGGGTTGCAAAAAGTGTTTAGAAATATCGGGTTTTTGGTTTTTATACCTTTACGAAAATGGGTCTAGTTTGGGTAATTTAAATTTGAATTAAGTGGGTAAAAGACAAATGTCTTAAATATCCTTGAGAAATTCTACAACAAATGAAATGTTCAGTCTGCTGGTCGTAAGATATAGCAATGAGCCAATGATTTGTCTATATTAGGATTAATCAACCTCTTTGCCTTTGTTATCAACATCCATTCGCAACAAAGTGTTCATAGGAATTTTGATCGAAGATTTTCCATCAACACCAAATTGTTTGATTTAGTCCTTGGTTTACTTTGCTTGGTTTATGAAGATTCTTTCCTTGCTTTGCTTGACTTACAATGCCAAGTAACAGGGTAATTGGGTACCCGACCCGGAACCATTGGCATGACCTACTACCCAAGACACCTCACTCCTCAGCATCAATGCGCAACGGTCCAACTCCTCAGCATTGATGACCAACGTTCAGCTCCTCAGCATTGATGATCCTCAACATTCAGCTCCTCAGGCATTGATGCCCAACGTTCAACTCCTCAGCATTGATGTCCAACGTTCAACCAACGTTCAACTCCTCATTAATGCTCCGTTACTGAGCTGAAAGGGATAAAAAGACTCACGACCACATAGTGAGACACGACACTTCTTACTAGACAAGACTACACTCAACTCACCTTGTACACTGAGCACTGCACTCAATATTGTACTCAAATACCAAAACACTGTATCAACATTATATTCAAATAATACTCAAATACATACTGGTAACACATTATTACCGTCATTGGTGCTTTCATTGAGAGCCGAGATCAGATCTCAGGCTAAAATCATAAAATCACAAAACCACTCAGTTCATCTCATCACTATCAATGGCATCTGGATCCAGCAGCTCGCATACACCTAGTCACGTGAACAAGGGTCACCCCTTAGGTGATCTTCGTGAGCTCAACAGTAACCGCGGAGGTGACCTTCGCAGCCAACTCAACAACAATAACAGCAGAGAAGGTGACCTCCGTAGCCAACTCAACAACAACCATGGTGGTGGTCGCACTAGCCAACTCAACAACAACCATGGTGGTGGCTGCACTCCCCTCCTAGCAACTGCTGCTCCCGCCCAAGTGGTGGACCTTCAGGCAGCAGCACAGGTCATCCAACAGGCAGCGGCGACAATGGCCCAACTAGTCGCAGGTATGCAAGGCCAGATCCTACCGCCACCGCCCCCTCTGGAAGAAGAAGTGCAATCTCCGAGGCAAAACATAACTCAATAACAGGAAGGTGGACCTCAACCAGTTTCCAGATCTGTTCGAGAACGACCGGCGGCTTCTAGATCTATCCGAGATCGGCTGGGGGTGCAAGGATCCTCCAATACAGGTCCTCGTCCCCAAGCAGGCAAGGCAGTTGTGACACCCCAACCTCACACAGGCTGAGATAGCTAAAAACTTAACATAAAAGCTGCCAATCTCAACCAACAAACCAAACATAGCGGAAGCGAATTTAAAACCTAAGGGCGTCATGCCACATCTAGGTATATCACAGCCTAGATGCACAGGCTAAACATAAAGAACTGAACTGAATAAACGAGAAGAATTCTCAAATGTATCTTAGAACATCCCACAACCAAACCGAAGTGTACAACGTCTCAAATGGCACACCGGCCAAAGCATAAAACTAAAACATAACCACTATCTAAGCCTCCTCGTACAGGTGTATCTCTATCGCGCTCACGCATAGGCTTTAAGGCAAACCTGGAAAACACACGAAGAACCATTAGCAAAAGACTGCTAAGTAACCACCATTCACACCCGCAAGGAAGTATAGATATACATATGAGTTGTAAATAGGTTTACACACCCATATAGAATATAAACACCAACGAACTGTACAACAGTGCAAATCGATACTCAACAAGGATAAACTGAACGAATTTCAAACCAAGACTCAATCAAATAAATCCAATTCTCGACAACAAAGGCATAAGGCAATAACGAATCATAAATGAGATACCAACTGAACACAATTCAAGGGAACATCCCACTCAACGAGAACCACAAAGTATCAACTGAATAACACCAAGGAACTCACAACAACCCATCAAAAACGATCTCCCAACTCCAAAACCAACCCAACCATCGAACCAAGTCAAACCATATGTCACAAGTCAGAAGTCAGATAGTCACGAGTCAACGACATGGACCGAAGTCCGTACCAAGACCGAAGTCCGCACGACATGGACCGAAGTCCGTACTAGGACCGAAGCCCGCACGACATGGACCGAAGTCCGTACCAGGACCGAAGCCCGAAGTCAGAAGTCAATAGTCAATAGTCAATAGTAACCAATAATCCACCATCACAACCATACTCCAACACCAACACAACCAACCAAGGCATGGGTTCATCTCAAATATGAACACCAACCAACTCCCAGATTATGAATCAAAGGATCAATAGATCAAGAGTACCAAAATGGAAACCAAGACATGAATCAATACTCCAAACTATGGTATCAAATACCAAACAACCAATCCAACAATAATCAGAAACAAGGGATCAACAACAACAACAAAGAACTGCTCACTGGAATCGAATTCCCAGGAGCCATGCGGAACACACTCACGGAGCTCACTCTCCCGCCAGTCTCCTCCGCAAGAAGGAGACGGCCTCCCTCGGCGGATCAACCTCCTCCGCCTAAGCCTACCGCTGCCGCCTTGCGGATCACATTGACGGGTTACATTGTGCCGCCGCAGTTCTCCGCAAGACCAACCCGAACCCAGAAAACAGATACTGCCCAGACTTCACAAGATCAATTCCAGAATACAAAATCAGACCATAGACACCAACATTTCATCCACTTTAGAGTCCAAGAATAGGGAAATCCAAACCAACGAATAAACACAATCAAGAACAGGCTAATAATCAAGGAATTGTAGGATTTCCAAATCACCAAGTAATATCATATAGAGTGAGTGAATAAAATAGATTTGATGGACATGGATGGTTACCTTTGGAGCGTAATTAACCCAAAGCATCCTAATCCAAGGCAACATCAATCCTAAGCTCATAAGCTAGGTCCATAACCGTGAACCTGAAGATTAATGTAATTCTAATACCATCACTATCTTATTATTAATAACGATACTAACATTCCTAATCGGGCCGTTATAATCTATAATCCTATGACCAATACAAAACGAGTTGTGACTAATATTACTACTCCAACTTAACCATAATAATATAACTGATTACTAAACTATAAGCTTATTAATAACAACATAATATTACCTTAAAACATAGCGTTCAGACCTGGAATCGAACCTAGGCCCTCAACCTTGCTACACGGAGTCTAAATCGCTACACCACTCCAATACTTGTTGCTGTGATGCGCGTTCGTGGAGTTACATCCTCTCAAACGGTTCTCCGGCCCTGTGAAGAAGATCCTCCGCCGCGAACAGAGGAGAACGAATGGTTTGCCGGAGACGGGGAAGAGAACTGCCGCCCATCATTGCTGCTGCATCGCCGAGAACCCGTGTTGACGCCGTCGACTGGGAGGAGGAAGACCGTTGCCGCCGCCCTGCTCCGTCGCTGTTGCTGACCGAACGGAACGTAACACACCGTCAAGCTCTCCGCCGGAGCGCTCCGCCACTTGACTGCTTCTTCGAACGGGGAACGACGACGGACCAGCCCCCACCGCCGAGGTGCTCCGCTGCCACTAAACTCTTCATTCAACGACAACGCTGCGGCTCCATGCTTCCATCTTTGACGTCGTTCAAGCTGCTGCATCGCGGGGGGGGGGGGGGAACGGTGAAGACCGGGGAAGGAGACGTCGGCGCTGCTTCACGATCCGGCCTGGAAGGTCCACCGGGAAGGAGACGGAAAAACCATTGTCACGCCGATTCGTTGTTGCGGCCTTCGGGAACCATCTCCGTCGAGCTCTGCCGCGACGTCGACGAGGAGGGGAACGGAGTGACGGTAACCAGAGGCCCACGCTACTGCCTGCCGTTGCTTCGCGCCGGAGAAGGGAGACATGCCGCTGCCTTGCGTAATCGAGAAAGGGGAGACAGCGACGGGTTGGCTTGGTTGCTGGAAAACCTCCATCGTCGCAGTCCAAATTCTAACGGGCGAGGGAGACGTGAGAAAGAGACAGAGAAGGGAAAGCTGCTGAGTGTTGATCATCCCATTGCTAATTAGGGTAGGTTTCCATTTAGGGTAGTTTCCTCTTTTGGGTTTGGGCTAGACATTGGATCATTTGAATTGGGTTGGATCATTAACCATGGTCTATAACTTATAACATATATATGATCATAACTATGGACCTATAATATAGTCCTTAGGAATATAATCCATGTGGGCTTCAATAATATGGTTTAGGTAAGAAATATATATATAACTATAGGAATATTGGGCTATAGACTTTTATTATTTAGTCATATCAATAAACTATATGTATATAGATACAAGAGTATATAATCTAAGCCCATAGAAAATAATTATACTTATAATTATTTAAATGGTTATTTAATAAGAAAATAACCCCTTATAATATTCAAAAGAGTAGTAGGAATTTTCGGGGTGTTACACTCTACCCCCCTTAAAAGGAGCTTCGTCCCCGAAGCTCAGAAAAACGTTTTGGGGACAGAGAGTTGGGACTAGTACGATAGTACATATAGGGAAAATATTATATACTATATATAGATGCCCAGTTTTGAAAATTTTGATCCAACGGAAGAGAAAAGGAGACTGAAAGGTTCGAGGTGTAAGGTCCAAGAACAACATTGGTTAAGAATTGAATCAAGAGCTATCAAGGTTTCAACTTAGGAGAATAGGATTGTCACCTTGCACAAGATATTTCCAAAGAATACGCAAGATCGACGTTCGAGAGGTTGGAAATGACTTTTCAATAAAAGGAAATGCCACGTTTTCTAAGGGAAAGAGAAGAACTCGGCTTGAAGGAAATGAGAACGAGGTTCACCCGTGGTTAAAAGAATTTCTCAATTTAAGGGAGTATCGAGTTCTTTGAACGAAAGAGAAGGAACGAAAAGCACTAGACTCCGAGAACGGACAAGCACAAGATTGAAAACGCAGGAGGAGTTTTCCAATGATAGGGTATTTAGCTTATTTGAGGAAAAGAAAGAAATTAAATTCTAAGAGGGATTAAGAATAAGGTTTCGAAAGACAGAAACGGTTTGTCAATGATAAGGTATTCAGCTCTTCAAGGTAAGAAAAAGATTCAATTTGAAAGAAGATAAGAATGAGGTTGAAAACGCAGGACGAGTTTCTCAACGGTGGGATATTCAACTTACTCGAGGAAGAGAAGGATCGGGTTCCTAGAGGAGTTAAGAACGAGGTCCTAAAAAGGCAGGAACGCTTTCTCTATGACAGGGTATTCAATTTCCCAAAGAAGGGAGGGAAGTTCATTTTCGAACGAAGGTGAGAAGGAGGTTTAGAATGGATAGGAAGGGATGCCGTAATAAAAGAGTGTGCAATCCCCAAGG
The DNA here is from genome assembly GCA_003576665.1 of Ipomoea trifida. Lineage (NCBI taxonomy): Eukaryota > Viridiplantae > Streptophyta > Magnoliopsida > Solanales > Convolvulaceae > Ipomoea > Ipomoea trifida. Next base: position 10,980,740 of record CP025654.1, read on the forward strand.
GAATGGGAGAGATTCGGTTCCAAGAGTCGATAGCAATGAGGTCTAGAAAGATGGGAAGGATTCTTTAATGATAGGGTATGCACTTTCTTAAGGGAAAAGAGGAATTCAGATCCAAGTGAAAATGAGAAAGAGATTACAATAGGTAGAAGGGATGTTCCAATAAGAGACACTTAGAGTTTCAAGAACCAAGGGAGAATTTAGTTTCCAAGAATAGATAGGAATACTGATTGGAATAAAGAGTGAAGGGATTTCCTAACGGGAGGGTAATTAGGATTACGAGGAGCCAAGGAGAATTTGGTTTCCACAGGGATTTAGGAACGAAGATTGCAACAGATAGAAGGGATTTCTCAACGAGTATGATACTCAGGATTGCAAGGAACTGTGAAGGATTCGGCTTAACAAGGAATAGGAAGTCTCTCAACTCTAAGCGGTCTCTTCGGTTTGACGATTGATTACGACACTCTGACTGGTTGATAGATCTTGCCTGGCTCCCCACGCAACGCTGATTTGAGATTCGAATAAGCTCCACATGCAGACCGCGGTTCGCATAACCTTATCTCTCCAAAAGAGGCTGAAGGTGATCAATTGCTGATGACTGGTTGGTATAGAACGAAAGAATTCTGAGGGAGCTTTATGAAAAGATAGGTTCAATTGGAAAGGTATCGCCCGGTTTTGAGAGGAGATTCGCTTATGGGTAATAGTGATCTTTAGAAACCGAGGTCACTTCCTTAAGCTCTTGCGCAAGGGGATTACTTCCGAAGGTACACCGAGTAGGTTACACGAGGTTCACTTCACGAAGCCATACACCATTTGCTTATGGCGTTCCTTCTTATCTTCGGGGATCTTGAGCGTTCACATGCCCCTTTCTATTTGACTTGATCTTCTTTGTCTTGAGGGTTGCCACTTCTAACTTGTTCCTTCGTAGCCGCTTCAGGGGTAGGTAGGACTACCTTAAGGTCCGCGAATCACGACCTCGAGTTATAATTCTTCATGTAACGTTAATTTCCGAGTTTAGCTCGCACGAGACTCTTCATTGCTGATCCGGAAGCTTCCACTTGGCGTGCTTTGACTCTTGCTTCTGACGAAACGCAAGTATAGATAACTCTTCCTTAGAATACCCGAGGGTTAAGCTAGCCTTTAGGTTCACTTCCGTTGGTCTTGATCTTTTGACGATTTGATCTTCTACTAGCTTGTCTCGCTATTCCTTAATCCTTTCTTGCCACTGTTCCTTCGAGTGTTTACACGAGATTCCTCATGGCCGATCTGGCAACTCCTATTTGGCGTGTTTCAGCTCTTTCTTGACGCGTCAGCACCCGCTATTGTCGTTCCCTCAAGGCCGAGGGTCTTCGAGTCTTCAGTCTTCGAGCTCTTATTGTTTTCTTCGTCTTCTTATCGCACTTTAGCTGCACGAACTTGTTCTTCAAGTCTTGAGGGTAACGAAGATCTTGCAACGATGCTTCACGCGCGAAGACGCCATTCCCGAAGAACGTAGGCCGTTGTTGTTGACTTCGAGTCGTGAATAGATTAGTCTTCTTTGACGAGCCGCCAGATCTTCTGTTTGCTTCGATGCACACGGTGCCATCCAACGTCTCGTATCACTAACTACTCATTCCTAATCTAAGGCAGGCTCCTAAGCAAGACTAAAACGAAGCAACGTAACTAAAAGCGATTAAGACTTACCCGAGAAGACGAGCCGCAAGCTGCAAAACAACAAGATTAACAAAGCACATATAATATAAACAGATAAGGCGCGTCCTCACCGCGATTCCTAGAATTCACACATCCTAGGATTCTCAACCATCTTAATCCCTACTGATAAAGTCCTAGAGTCTCAAAAGTTCAACCCTAGGATCTCTACTCAGACCTCAACACAGGCTCTGATACCAACTGTGACACCCCAACCTCACACAGGCTGAGATAGCTCTACCCCCTTAAAAGGAGCTTCGTCCCCGAAGCTCAGAAAAACGTTTTGGGGACAGAGAGTTACAAACTAGTACGATAGTACGTATAGAGAAAATATTATAGAACATATATGCCCGGTTAGAAAATTTGACCCAACGGAAAAAGGGAATGAAAGGTTTGAGGTGTACGGTTTTAAGAACGGCGTTGGTATAGAATAGAATCAAGAGTTATCAAGGTTACGGCTTAGAAAGTAAGGTTGTCACTTTGTGCAAGATATTTTCAAGAAGTACATAAGAACAACGTTTGAGAGGATGAGATTGACTTTTCAATAAAAAGGGAGTGCCACGTTTGTAAGGGAAAGAGAAGAACTCAGCTTCGAAAGAAAATAAGAATGAGGTTTGCCGAGGTCAAAGAGAGTATATAATCTAAGCCCATAGAAAATAATTATACTTATAATTATTTAAATGGTTATTTAATAAGAAAATAACCCCTTATAATATTCAAAAGAGTAGTAGGAATTTTCGGGGTGTTACAGCAGTAACCAAACGACCATCCGGAGAAAGGATGGACGAATCTGGTGGATTGGCTCCGCGTCACTCCAGTAGATACAAAACACCACAAGAAGGCCTGGTGGAAAGACTCCAAAGGTAGATAGATGATTTGGAAAAGAAAGTAGAAGCAAGAGAACACTCACCAGAATCGGAGGTAAGAATGGCTGCTCCATTCTCTCCTGACATAATGGAAGTTCCTCTTCCAAAAGACTTTCGACTACCCACCATCAAGGCCTACACTGGCACTTCGGATCCGCGTACCCATATGACACGATACAAGGCAGCCATGGTAATGATTGGGGCAAGCGATACCATCATGTGCAGAGCGTTCTTGTCCACTTTGGACGGTACGGCTCAAGATTGGTTTAACACAATCCCGGACGGATCAATTCAAACTTTTGCAGAGCTATCCAAAATTTTCTTGTCTTATTTCTCAGGAAGTATACAGCATAAGAAACCATTCTCACATCTCGGTGGGGTAAAGCAGATAAGGGGGAAAGCCTGCGAGACTTCTTAAGCAAATGGAAAAAAGAAGTCAACAACGTATATGACTTCGATTCTAAGGCAGCGATTCTCATCTTCATCCAAGCACTGAGGTTAGGCGATTTCCACAAACAAATGAACGCCCACCACCCACACTCTTATGAAGAACTCATGAGAACGGACAACCGGTACGCAGACGCAGAGGAGGCTGACAGGAGAAAGAAGGATGAGGAGGAAGGACGAAAGAGTGGGCGACCTGATAAAGCTGGTTCGCCCAGCCAGGCACCACGACCAAACCAACCACCCTCAAAGAAGGGAAGAGATGACCGACCTCGCCTCATCCCGTTACGACATCTAACACCGCTAACTCACCTAGTTAACGTAATCCTAAATCAAGCTGAAGACATGGGGATCGTGCAATTTCCGCAGGAGTGCATGAAAGTCTCCCCAAATGCGGATCAATCCAAGTATTGCAGATTCCATAGGCAGGTGGGCCATGATACCGATGAATGCAACGTGTTAAAACGCCAGATTGAGGAGCTCATCCAGAGGGGATATTTCAGACAGTTTGTCAAACGGTCAGGCCAGCAAAAGTCAGGCTAAAAGTCAAGCCAACAACAACCTCCGCGTAATCTACCAAAAAACGTTTGGAAGAAGGATGACAGCTCCGAACCGTCATCCTCGAGTGGTAAGAAAAGGGAACACGACCAAATTACAATAACAGATCGTGATCTCTCTGACAAAGACACAGAAGAGCCCAGGAAACACAAGAAGCAGACCATACACTTTATCTACGGAGGTCCTGCAGGCAGAGACACACAAGCAGAGAGGAAGAAGTGGAGCCGCCACTTATATGTAGGTGAGGTAGTCAGCCTTCCAAAGGGAAAACAGCAGAGGAGAGAAGCCATCACCTTCTCTGACGATGACCTCCCAGAAGGTCCACTGCCTCACCGAGATGCGTTGGTGATCAAGATGGAGATCAACGACAGCATTGTGCATCACATACTCGTAGACACCGGAAGCTCAGTCAACGTGATGTACTATGACGCTTTCACCAAACTGGGACTGCCCAGAAATCAGCTCAAAGAGGTACGGACCCCACTTTCTGGCTTTACTGGGGATTCAATAGAGACAGAGGGATCCGTGGTACTACCAGTAGAGATAGGCGTGAGCCCCAACACCTCCAAGATAAACATGGAGTTCATTGTGGTGAAACTCACATGTGCCCATAACATCATACTGGGGAGGCCAGCTTTGGAAGATCTGAAGGCGATAATTTCGATGGAGCACCTGTGCATGAAATTTCCCACGCCATACGGGATAGGGGTTGCGAGAGGAGATCAAAGAGCAGCTCGTAGCTGTTACGTCAAAGCGTGCAAGAAAATTGGACAGAAAGATCTGCAGGTCCACACCATTGCAGAAAAAGTGTTGAGAGAAGAGGAGGGTTGGCCCCGCGCCGAGCCTGCATCTGAAACGAAAGACGTGGTGGTCGATCCTGCACGAGCAGATAGGGTTGTAAAGATTGGTACTGGGTTGGCACCAGAACTAAGAGCCTAGATAATCGAAGTCATCCGGCAGTTTAAAGAAGTTTTTGCGTGGGGTCCAGAAGACATGCCAGGTATCAATCGAAACATCATAACCCATAAGTTAGTTGTGGACCCAACCAAGAAACCAGTACAGCAAAGAAAGCGATACATGTCGGCCGAACGAAGGGACTTTGTGAAGAACGAGGTGGTCGCGTTGACACAGGCAGGACATGTCAAGGAGATCTATTATCCCACGTGGTTGAGCAACATATTCCTGGCCCCAAAAGGCTCCACGTGGAGAATGTGCGTGGATTATACAGATCTCAATAGAGCCTGCCCTATGGATCGATTCCCCTAACCAAACATAGATCAGCTGGTAGATGAAACGGCAGGATGCGAATTGATGAGCTTCATGGATTCCTTCCGTGGGTACCATCAGATATTCATGCATGAGGAAGATGCTGAGAAGACCGCGTTCACCACCTCAGAAGGCATTTTTTGCTACTTGGTCATGCCGTTCGGCCTAAAAAACGCTGGCGCAACTTACACCCGAATGGTGGCCAAGTTGTTTGGAAAAGTGCTGGGACGAAACATGGAGGCATACGTAGACGACATGATTGTCAAAAGCCGCAGAGGTGCCTCTCATGTCAAAGACCTTAACGAGGTATTTTCTATTATGAGAAATTTCAATTTACGATTGAACCCTAAAAAATGCACCTTCGCAGTCAATGGGGCAAGTTTCTGGGATTTATGGTCACTAGAAATGAGATAGAACCAAACCCAGAAAAGGTAAAAACCATTCTTAACATGGAACCCCCGCGGTCCATCAAAGAAGTCCAAAGACTCAATGGTCGCTTAGCGGCTTTGGGTCGATTTCTATCTAAATCGGCCGAACGATCCCTCCCCTTCTTCCAGATACTAAAGAAGAATAAGGGGTTTGAATGGACTCCAGAGTGTCAGTCGGCCTTCGATGAGTTGAAAAAATATTTGTTATCCCCGCCACTACTTGCAAAACCAGAGGCGGGTGAAACCTTACTCTTATACCTGGGTATATCACAGGGTGCGATCAGCTCCGTGTTGGTCAAAGAGGAAGGAGGGACTCAGCGTCCCATTTACTATGTGAGCAAAGCTTTACACGATGCAGAGCTATGGTACACCGCCGTAGAAAAAACAGTATTCGCTGCGGTCACCGCCTCTAAAAGGTTGGCCCATTACTTCCAAGCTCATCCTATCCATGTACTCTCACATCAACCATTGGAGAGTTTCTTACGGAACACTAACTCTGCTAGGATGGCAAGATGGGCCATGCACCTCAGCCAGTTCGACATTGAATTCAAACCAAGACCCGCCATCAAAGATCAAGCTCTCGCAGACTTCATAGTGGAATGCACAGCCCGCGAGGTGACGGAGCAGGTGGAAAATGAAGATGGTGGATGGTGGACCTTGTCTACGGATGGCTCATCCAACAGTAAAGCTTGCGGTGGGGGAGTAGTGCCCATCACCCCAAAAGGATTCCGCGCTTACTATGCAATCAGGTTCCACTTCAAATTATCTAACAATGAGGCAGAGTATGAGGCCCTCCTCAACGGACTACGGTTAGCAACAGGACTACAAGCAGAAAAAATTCGCATCCGATGTGACTCCAAGCTAGTGGTCGGCCAGGTGACTGGGAATACGAAGCCAATGAAGGGAACATGCAAAGATACAGGGACGCAGTGCTGCGAACCTTGCGAGAATTCGAGGGGTATGAAATTCACCAAGTACCTCGAGAACAGAATGCTGACGCTGACATGCTCTCCAAGCTGAGCACTGGGATCCCCGGCCACATTCGCAAGATTGCTCGGGTTGAGGATTTGGAGACATCCAGCATCGACATCTCGTGGGTCTGCCCCGTGCAAACCAGAGAGCCATGTTGGATTGACCATATCACAAAGTACAAGAAAGATGACACTCTGCCATTAGACGAGCAAGATGCAAAGTTGACAAGGTTACGGGCACCTAGCTACGTAATACTGGAAGACAAGTTATATAAACGATCCTACAATGGCACACTCTTGAAGTGTGTATACCCTGACGAAGCAGAGTTGATGATGAGAGAAGTCCACGAAGGAATGTGCTCCGCGCATTAGGGGGCGTACACTATAGCTCGACGCATCATGTTGCAAGGTTTCTTCTGGCCAAAGATGTTGAAGGATTGCGCAGAATACGCCAAGCGATGCCCTAAGTGTCAAGAGTTCCAGACATTGCCAGGACGACCCGCAACCAACTACACTCCGGTGAGCACAGCAATTCCATTCTCAAGATGGGGAATAGATTTGGTGGGAGCCCTGCCAACGAGCTTGGGAAGTCGGAAGTACATTATCGTGGCCATTGACTACTTCACCAAATGGGTGGAAGCTGAACCTCTGGCTAGTATCACAGCAGCCAGGTGTAAAAAGTTCGTAGAGAAAAACATACTATGCCGCTTCGGCATCCCCATCCAAGTAATCACTGACAACGGACGCCAATTCGAGGGCAGGGAGTTTTAAGAATTTTTGACGGAATGGGGCATCAAGCACAGCCGGGTGGCGGTGTCATACCCACAGGCGAATGGTCATGTAGAAAATGCCAATAGAACCATCCTGGATGGTTTGAAGAGGAAATTGGAGGCAGCTGGCGGGGCGTGGGTTGAAGAACTGGACATCATTCTTTGGACCTATCGCACAACCCCAAGGAGGGCTACTGGTGAAACTCCATTCGCATTGAGTTACGGGTTCGAAGCTCGAGCCCCAGCAGAGGTGATGATACCAAGTAGAAGGATGGAAGAATACGAGGCAGAACAAAATGAGGTTCAGTAGGGAGCCGATCTCAATTTCATAGATGAAAGGCGAGAAGCTGCGTTCTGTAGGATGGAAAACTACAACAGGCAATTGAAGTCCTATCATGACGCCAAAGCTAAACCTAGGTACTTCCAAGTAGATGATTATGTTTTGAGAAGGAGAGAAGCCAGTCAACCCTTGGAAGGAGGCAAGTTCGCGAAAAAATGGGAGGGTCCGTATATCATAGATGAGGTGATCCGCCCAGGAACTTACAAGTTGATGACAGTAGGGGGCAGGTTAATTGATAGGATATGGAATTCAGAACACTTAACAAAATTTTATCAGTAGAAAATCCAGTCCTGCTCTGTCCATATGAATAAAATTCTATGTTTCTTGTTATATAAAGAGTGGCGTCATATAAGAGTTGAAATATATATATATATATATATATATATATATATCGAGGTCCCACCTCGGCACAAGCAGGTCCCACCTCGGCACATTGCCGAGGTCAGGAAACAACAACAACAAAAAAAAAAAAAAAAAAAAATAATGCAAGTGTTCAAAACACAAATGATTCGAATCTAGTATTCAAAAAACAATGCAAGTGTTCAAAACACGAATAACTACGAAGCTAGTATTCAAAAAACAGTACAAGTACAAATAACAATGCAAATAAAAGTAAGATAGGCTAAGTATCCTCAGTAGCAGTGGTGGGATCATCAGCAGCATCCGGGGCAGCAGTGTTGGTGTTGGCAGGACGATCAGACATTCCCGAATCAGCGACATCAGCAGCATCAGCAGCAGTAACCTCATCTTCATTAACAACTAGGTGGTGCTTAGAGTCAGGATCAGGGTCCTCCATAACCCTGGGCAAGCCCATAGCCGGCGGATCAAAATCAGGATTGTTTTTCATAAGCACCGGGTAAATCTGTTGTTGCTTGGTAAACATTCCAAGTTCGAATGCTAACTGAGACTCTGCCTCGAGTGCAACCCGGCTAGTCACGGACTCAAAGAACTCCTTTACAGCTTCAGGGTCCTCATAAACTCTCGGACGTCATTCTTGAACTCAACTGATTGCTTATAAGTCTCTCGTGCTTCTTTAAGAGATTCCTCCAGCTTGGTAACAGTAGCACGAGTCTCCTTATGCACCTTTCGTTCATCCTTCAGCTTCAGCTCTAACTTTGCGTAGTCAGATTTTAGCGTTATGTTCTCCTCCCTTAGTTTCTTCAGCTCGGTGTCCCGCAACAGTAGGTCCTTTGTGAGTTTCTTCCTCTGTTCAAGAGCATCGTGGAACATAGCTTCGTACTGCGAATGAAGACTTTCCCCTATCAACACAGACTCCATCGCCATTTTGCAATATCGCTCCCGTAGCACAGCCAAACTCTGCTCTTGAAGAATTTCTACATCCGCTGGGGAGACGAGGTTGCGAACAAGCTCGGGGGCGTCAATACTACCTTCTAAGATGGACTTCCCAGGAAGCACATCCATACTGAGCCAGATCAAGTTGGTTCGAATGCATGGAGGTGGCACTAGCGAAGCTTCTCCTTGCTCGGGGGGCTGGGCAGACGATCCCTCGGGCAAGGGATCCACATCCGAAGTATGAGCCGGGGGCTGAGTTGAAGATCTTGGCTGAGTTGAAGATCTTGTTGGCTGAGGCGTCAGGTTACAGGCTCCTCCATCAGCTATTGACGTTTGACTCTTCTTCCCTTTTTTGTCAGTTTTGCTACTCTTGGAGGGATTCTGCCCAGTTTGCGACAAGTACCGAGCAGCTTTCGACGATATGGGACCTCTCGACGACATAGCACCTACAAACAATTCCAAGTTATGACAAACAATTACAAGAAAAACCACACACAATTACAAGAAACAACTAAACACCGAGAGGGGTACCAGGTACGTCAAGAGTAGCTGGCCGAATCCTCTTAAACCCCACATCTCGAAGCCACCACTCAGAAGTACATTCGACAACCTTAAAAGGACCACCCTCCGGAAGTTTCTCTACCCTCCTAAGCATATTTGGACTCTCATCTAAAGCTGGATGGCGTCTAACTCGGGTGCCCCATGTGACAGTAAAAGGAGAAGGAACACCTAGGGAGACAAAGAAAAACCTAGATTTCCAGTCCTTGTTGAAGGAGGGGCGATCATTGAAAAGCTGCTTATGGGGCATAGTAGAGATACACACGAAACCCTTACCCTCTCCAGATGACCTTATGACTCTAAACAACTACTGGAAGAGACCTAAGGTGGGTTTCTCTCGTTTATGGCGACACACAGCAAGAAATCCTGCGATAACCTGGTGACCATTTGGAGCAAGCTGACCTGGGGCTATTTCATAAAAATTCAAAAATTCAACTAGGAAGTGGTGGAGGGGAAACCTAAGCCCTAACTGCACGGACAAGAGGTGAACACCAAAAGATAATGGTCCGGGAGGTTCCATGATGCTAACATCATGCCCAGGTACGGCAACTCTAACATTCTCCCACACTAGACCTTGGATATCCTCTATATCGTTAGAGTGTAGATAGCGTTGGATAGTTTTAATAAGTGAGCTATCTAAGGGGGAATACGAGGTCTTGTGCCTCTTCCTTTTGCGACCAACAGTCAAAGTAGGGGGACGAGGATCGTGATCTACGGTGACATGCCCTGAAGGGGAGGAAGACAGAGAGGAAGAGGAAGTTTCCTCAGTGTCATCATCATGGGTCGATGCTTCCTCACTATCGTAGGATGAAGTTTCATCATCAGAAGACCCAGTGTGTGAATCTACGTCTATAATAAAATGACCAACCTGTCAGTTCAACCAAAACAAAAATAAAGCCCTGAGCAACGATACAAAAAATATAAAAAAAGAAAAAATAAATAAAAAAAAATCAACGCATCGTGACCTCGGCCTAGCGCCGAGGTCATGTGATCTCGGCCCAGCGCCGAGGTCATGTGATCTCGGCCCCGTGCCGAAGTCACAGCTACGTGACCTCGGCACGGTGCCGAGGTGAGGATGCGTAAAAAAAATTGAACTTACCAGGGTTATTGGAAGCAGGATTGCAATACAATCTGTAGGATGGTTGATTACAAAACCCTAGGGTTTTGTATAAGGAAACCCAATAAATATTCTTAATATCAACAGGATTTCCTAAAACAAATCTTGGCATATATTTTTCAAGATTCCCTAAGTATGTTATGATGGTTCATATCCTAAATTATTCCGGATAGATAGGGAAGATGAACTCAAAAAAAAAAACAAAAAAAACAAAAAAACAAAAAAAGAAAAACTCGGCACAAAACCGGTTCGAAGTAAACGTTTTATTTTATTCCCATAACATTCAATGCCATCACTTCTATTACACATTCAATGCCATCACTTCTATTACACATTCAATGCCATCACTTCTATTACACTTCAAACTACTAGCTCTTCAACTACTACTCAAGAATCTAGGTCTTCGAGGACTTGGGATACTCCACTGCCAAAGGGAGATCATCCTCAGGCACAAGGACGATGGTCATACTCTCTTCCACGGGAGCTTGTTTCGGCTGCTTCGCCACATTCTTCTCCTCTTCCCTATTTGACGGAAGGATCAGTGGATCTTCAACGGTATCCCCGACTTCGTGCCCACCCTCCTTCCTCTGCTTCAACTTCTCACGTCTGGCCAGCTCAATCAGGCGCAACGATCGGCGCCTCTTCATCCCCGCGCTTGTTTCGGCACTTGCTCTCTTTGGACTCATGATAGAAGGATTCGAACACGTGCCCTCTTGCAATGCTGGATGCAGTGAGCAAATGACAAGCCAACTCAGCTAAGTTACCGTGGTGAAGAAGGATGAAAGACACAAAGTCTGAGGGAGTCCTTATATACATAAGAAGCCGGCCCATACAAGGAAAGAAAATCGCAGGGAAATTAGGAAATATTCCACAAATCCGTGGAGTTTCCATCCATTAAAATTTCCTTCTAGAATCCAACATACCAAATTTTCAGCACAAGTGCCAAGCTACTACTCCCTAGCTACCTCAGCCATTCTCGCCAGCTAGGGAGTGAGGAGCTGGTGACAGGGTAATTGGGTACCCGACTTGGAACCATTGGCATGACCTACTACCCAAGACACCTCACTCCTCAGCATCAATGCGCAACGGTCCAACTCCTCAGCATTGATGACCAACGTTCAGCTCCTCAGCATTGATGATCCTCAGCATTCAGCTCCTCAGGCATTGATGCCCAACGTTCAACTCCTCAGCATTGATATCCAACGTTCAACCAACGTTCAACTCCTCATTAATGCTCCGTTACTAAGCTGAAAGGGATAAAAAGACTCACGACCACATAGTGAGACACGACACTTCTTACTAGACAAGACTACACTCAAATCACCTTGTACACTAAGCACTGCACTCAATATTGTACTCAAATACCAAAACATTGTATCAACATTATATTCAAATAATACTCAAATATATGTAGAGGCCCCGGCCCCATGGAACTATGGAGTGCACATATTCAATTAATGAGGGCTTTGAGAAAGTGAATGTCATAGTTTACCAATAAAGGCCCTAAGGATAAGGCTACAATTATGGGGCAATGGTAACCAAGGATGAATGCAAGGGAGGTTGAGTATTAAGGTAAATTCAAGCCAAAGAGGATACAACAATCAAGGGAGGTCTAATGCTAATCAAGTTGGTAAACCCACCTATGGTTCTCAGATGAGATTGAGTATTAAGGTAAATTCAATAAACTCCTTAGAAAACTTCATATTCATATGCCTTTTTGCAGGCTCTAGGTGAAATGCCAAAATTTTCTCTCTATCTCAAAGAGCTCCCTTAGAAAACTTTGATTTTTGGTAGACCATTTTTTGCCACATGCAGAGCCATAATTGATATACCCATAATTGCATGTATGTTTGATCTTGTTGAAATCTTTAGGATTGGTCAAGTTCTTGAATATAAATGCATAAATGAAGAAAGAGAGGGAGAGAGAGAGAGAGAGAGAGAGAGAGAGAGAGAGAGAGAGATTTTTATAGTGGTTTAACAATCAACCATCCTACTCCACTCTTATCCAAAAAGTCCTTAGAGGATTACACTAAACCCCTTAGTACAATTAGGTTTTTCACAAGTCACCACTTGTTACTCTGCATCTTTCTACTTCTACCAAGTAGAGATATAAAGGTTTTTCAACAAAAATTGTTGATCCTCCAATATGTAGACTTGGCGTTTGAATCAGACTTTCTTGTAGCCGAAGTCTTGAGCTTGATCTTGAAATTTGTAGCTCGTTTCTCTCTCGCTGGTCACAAATTTCTGTAGCACTTAGTAAGCTTGAACACTTGTAAGTTTTTCTCTTGATTCACCATCACCTTCTTCAATCTTGATTGAAAGTATTTATAGGGCAGTTTGAAATAAATCCATTGGAGGGAGATAAATTTTAAACTTCCTTTATCCTTTGGATATTGACCAATGGATATTTTGAAAGGTTACTTTATGTGTCAGATTTTTCATCTGTTGGCTACCTTGAAATGTGTACCTAGGACTCCTTTGCCTTGGTAACATTTCTCATAAAGCTACTAGTTATTTAAGGTTTCGAACTGTTTGCTCAGAGAATGTCTCGAACGGTTCCTTTTAGAATAGTCAACTATTTACCTTTCGAGTTAACACTTCTCACCTTAAGCTTTTCTTGACCTATCGTTCGAATAGTTGTCCTTACTATTATTCGACATTTACTACCCAGTAAGGTTTGCCCTTCCATTCTTCGGTCATTGCTACCTTTCGGTCTTCTACTCTTCTATCGTTTGTCTTGAACTCTTTGACTTGAACTCTTCATAGTTGACTCCTCATCTGCGAGCGTTGTCAGCAATTTGATTTGTAACCATTCGAATTACCATTTGCACTATTCGTACTGAAGAAAATTCGAAGTATAAAAGAACAAAAAGAATTTGGAGCTAAATTTCCTAAGTCTCTTGGTATCGTCAAAATCTAAATTATACTTCTTCCTAACATATATATTCATATTGATTTATTGCTTTGAGAGCATTTTGGTCTTGGATGTTTTGGGAACAAAAGTTTGAAGGATGAAAATTTAGTTTGAAATAGAGTACGCCAAATTTACAACTTTTTAAATTTAATTAATTTATTTCTTTAATTTCATGTGTATCCCATGTTTCATGATTATTAGGGGATGTGTATGCTCGTCCCCCCTTAAATTTGGAGAATTACTTGATTATAAGTAACATTTAATTTTACCAACTAGTAGTGTGATGGTGTTTCTATTACTATTTCAAAAGAGGATACTACATTGTATAGAATCATTAGTATTTTATTAAAAAAATATTTAATTTTCAGGGCGATAATTAAGTTAACATTTATTTTTTTTCAATAAAAATATGTAGTGTGATGGCATCTCTATTACTATTCCAAATGAGGATACTACATTGTAAAGAACCATTAGTGTTTCACTAAAAAAACATATTTACTATTCAGGGCAATAATTAAGTTAGCATTTAAATTTTATCAATAAAATTATGTAGTGTGATGACATCTCTATTACTATTTCAAATGGGAATACTACATTGTAAAGAATCATTAATGTTTCACTAAAAAAAAAAATTTTGCAGGGCAATAATTAAGTAAACATTTAAATTTTGTCAATAAAAATATAAAAAATTATACTTAACATAGGATTTTTCTGTAGTTCCCTTCGGTATTGATACTAATATCGTAATATCAAGTAGAATCATATATGATATATTTACTTCATATTATTGACACTATAAAAAAGTTGTATACGTATAATTACATAACATAATCTATCATATCTTTTTAATGCATATTAATCATCAATTATGTAGATGCATAAATAACAACAGCAATATATACATTGTAAATACATGTCAAGACTCAAGACACCCCTTTGCTAGGTATATTAGATCCACCTTTTCTTTTTTGATTAGTTTATTTGTCTGCCCTTTACAAAGGAAAAAGCAAGAAAAGAAAGATTAAAGTAGAATGAACCAAAATAGTATCCTAGCTTAGTATACCTACCATGTGCCATAAACTTTATAATTTGCAGCCTTGTTGCCTTTTTTAAATATTCAACTCTCTACACAGACAGATAAATCCTAACTAAAGCTACTAAAGAGAAACTAAAGCAACTATATACCCGGCGGCCTGTATCATCCACCATCTTTCTTTGCTCTTTCACTATCATATGTTGATGATAAAAGACCATTTACCCATGTTTCTTTATTATCTACCACTTTTTCATGGATTCCATATCTTTTTAACTTTATCAACCCTAGGTAAATACAATTCCACAACTCAACTTACTTTATTTAATTAATCGATATTCTTGACCCAAAAATTGAATCTTCAACTCCAAGAACCCACACACCCCGTCTAACAGAGTATTTAAAAAGATATAAATCATAGTAACTCATGGCTCAGCAGACATGACCAAATATCGATACGCACAAGGGATCTACCCACTTTGGATATAATCTTCACATCGTCGCTGTTGAATTTCGAACCTTGGTTTCGTACAAGCAATTAAGGGATATTTTGAATATACACTAAATGATGATTATATGTGTTGAACAATAAAAAATAATAATCTATGTAAACACATAGTAATTAACAAAATCATGCATATTTAGAACAAAAATAATAATACAAAAAAGAATTGAATCCTCAGTCAAAATTATTCATTGAAAGAATCAAACCCCTGGCCTTCCTAATCTATACACTATATTTATGACATCCTACATCCAAGCAAGCTAAGTAACCTAGCTAGCTTTATATGAAGGGCCACACTCTCATTATTTTACAATTAAAAAAAAAAAAAAAAAAAAAAAAAAAAAAAAAAAAAAAAAAAAAAAAAAAAAAAAAACTAGTCTACTAGCCACGTTCCACGCTCCATTAAGAGTCGGTGCATTACATGCACGAGTGGATTGAATCTGTGGGTGTAAAGAATTAAGAAAAAAAGATAGGGTGTGGATATTCAACATGTTGCATGAAAGTGAGGAATATTGCATGCATGCAGACTCATCATCTAGTCATCATCAAAAGCTACAAACAATAATCTAAGCTAGGTAGGGTATAGTAGCTAGGCCCATCCAGCTAGCTCTAAAGCTAGCATTGCATGCATGGTTTATACGTTGGTGGATGGGATGGGTCAGTGTGCTGGGAAGAAAAGCGGTGAAGAATCTCTATGTAACTTCCCATTATCACTGATCTTCACTTTGCTCATCTTGTCTTCACACCAATGCAATTGCTCACCATTCTGCTCTTTCATTCTCAGAACCCTAGACACCACTTTCAGGTCTATTTCTGCCATCAATATCTCCAATTCTTCCTCCTCTTTTAACCTCCTTTTCCTCAAGCATTTCCCACCTGATTTTCTCATATCTTTCAACTTTGACTTTTTCTGCAAAATTTAATATAAAAGTTAGTGATCGATTTTTTTAATACAAATTAATTAAACTCATGTAAATAACAAAAAGGAGAAATCGTCCACTCTAAACGCATCTACAGAATTGTAACAAATTTTACTTGTGACCAGTTGAGATACTCATGTGTGCTCCATATCTCAATTATGTATGGATGGCATGCATCTTTATATATTTAAGACTTGAAATATATATAAAATGTGCAATCTTAATTTATTATTATTCTACATATATACAATAAAAATTTGCATTGACTTACTCTTTTGTTTTCTCTCTTGAGGAGGAGGAGAAGAGTTGGATCAGCTGACCCTCTTGTATTTTTCTTGAAAAAAGATGCTATTATTTGGCAATGGCTCTCCTTGTCTGCTTTGAGAAAATTCATGAATGTTCTGATTGCTTCCTCCATTATTTGAAGAAATGAATCTGATGGAATCCTTGAGCAAAACCCTTCTTCTCTTTTCTCCTCATCATCCGAATCTTTTCAAATTTATAATCACAAATTTATATATATGTATACATATATACATAATAGAAAAAGAAAATGAAGAAAAAGAATTATCTAAAAGTTTGGAAAGATGGGATAAAAAGTATGGAAATCATTTTCAAAAATCTCAATATTTCTCCCAAAGGTTGAATCCACAATCCCAAGGGTCCCACACCCAAATTAAACCTGACGGAGCATATAAATCATGGTAATTAAATGCCTCAACAAACAGGGCTAAATGTCAGTACGCACAAGAGATATGCTCACTTTAAACATAATCCGCACTGCTGCTGAATTTCAAACCTTGATCTCTTCCCCAAATACTACTTACTAAACTAATAAGCTAAACCCACGTGTACTTAGGAATCTCAATACTACCTAGACACAACTGATCCAACCAAATAAACCTATAGATCAGAGGAGGGATCACATGCACTAAGAAATTAACTTATTGGTTTCAAAAGTTAAACTCTCAAAAGCTGCTTAATTAAAGAGTATATATATATACCTCTATATTGAGGCACTTGTAGCAAGTTTGGAGCAATGCGGACTCTCATCCTAGCATAAACCTCAGGCCTCCTTCCATATTCATATGGCTCGGTTTCTATGTACCTTTGGAGATGGACAAGAAACTGTTGAAACTGCTGGGCAATATAGGCAGGGCATCCATGATCCGAATTGGAAGCCCTAAGGCGCTGGAAATACTTGTAGTTCCAGTTGAGAGCTTCCCATGTCCAGCATATTTGTGCCACATAAGCTCCCTCTAGTTCATTGTATGGGTTGTGTTGAAAATTCAGTGTTCTTTGTTTCTTTGGTGCAAGCTTGTACACAATCCTGTCTGATACTGATCTTGGATTTGATTTTATTGACCTAAGTGATTCTGAACAAAATTTCACAACAACTAAATAATTATTACAAAATTTGACTCCCTGGGACTGTGAGACGAGTCAGATCAAAATGAAAAATGTAATAATGATCAGAAACAAAGTATTGCTACTTATAAGGAAAAATGGATAGATATAGGAAAAAATGTAATACTTTTAAATCAAAATGTAAAATATAATACTGAGTAGAAATGAAGTGCTCCTTATAAAGGAAAGTGCACTACTTTTACGAAAAATATAATAATTTTAAATCAAAATTTAAAAGTATTATAGGGTACATCTTTTCTTCAAAAATATTATACTTTCCCTTATTAGTAATGACAATTTATTCTGTATTACATTTTTCAGTATAAATATTAAATTTTTATGGTGGCCCGACTTGTCTCACAGAAAAGTTAGGATCAGTAATACATTCTCACACAAATAAAATTTTTGCCTTATTACAAAATTTGGTTAGTTGATCCATGTGATTATTTAATTGGCAATTGATCCTAAAATACATATATATTGGGAATTTGAGAAAGATGAATGTATAAAATTAAATGGAAGTATATAACATTGCATGATCGAATTCAAACAAATTAAAACCACAAATATAATTCGAAAGAATATATACCAAATTAAATTAAATATATAGCTAACCTACCTGTTTCATGGAGTTTTTGGGCGCTAATTCTATCCAAAAAGAGCATTTCTTCATCATACTTTTGGAAAACAGTGTATGACTCCCACTTGGGGCAACTTCTTCTTGAAGATGAAGAGAATGGATCGTCAGTGCAAGAATCCTTGATGGAGCTTCTCCATTCAGATGAGCTCTTTGAAGTTGATCCAACGGTGCAAGAATCCCCAAATATTTCATCATTTTCTTCTCTGTCCTCTTGTATTTTCAACAACCTATTAATATTATTATTCTTGGCCGCCTCCTCTTGCATCAAATTTGCTTCCACCACTCTCTTCTCTCTTTCCATCAACTCCTTGCAAATATTTTCTAAAACATATATGATAGATACAACCAAGGATATATCATTAATTATTTGCTACTACTTTTTATTTCCAAATTTATAAAATAATCATAACAAATATACAATTTGTAATTGTAAAATTAACCTTCATCATCTTCATGTGACATGTCCGAAACATTTCTCTTTGAATTTCTGCCAGCAGGAGATGAAAATGTGGGACCGATTGTATTATTATTTTCATGAGAATTAAAATAATCATTATCTCCCATGGGAATCTTCTCTTCAACTGCTTCTTCATTACTAGGAATATTAGGTTCCGTCGCGGGTGAGCTATAAATGGACGCTTCTTCTTCATCATCATCATCATCACCAACACTTTCTATATTTTCTTCTTCGGCCTCAACATTGAAAGTCGCATAATGTTGATCATCCTGAATTATGTTGGAAGCAAAATGATGTTGCTCTCTTGATGATCCAACATGGTAATTATTCTCATATACATTTTCATCTTCCGTTTCTTCATCCGAAAATGCTGCAAACTCATATACTGCTTGATTCCTGAAATGAAAAAAAAAAAAAAAAAAAAAAACACGAACTTATTAGCTTGTAGTGAAGGGACAATTTTATTTGTTTATAGACTACCATCACATTTTCGAGAGGCAAAGGGCTGGACTTGGCCCTTCATCGACCTCCGCCCAACAATTCCTATATCCACAAATTGATAGAATTGACCATTTACCAGCCTCTCCGTCAACAACATGTTCAAGTTCAGAAGAAACAAAACATTAGGGAAAAAAAAAAAATAAAACCGCTAAATTAGCATACCCCGATGATAAGGAGAATCGGAGTTTGTGAATATACCTTGGGAAAAAGATGTTGCCACCAAGGAGATGGAAGATCTTGGCAAGAAAAATGGAAGTGAGATATGAGAAGAGCAAGAAAAGTTGAAAGGAGCTTGAGACATTGTAGAACAGCCTAGCAATTGTTTCTTTAGAACATTGCATCTTATTAAAAAATAAATTTGGAGTTTTGCTAGCTATCCAAATTAAAGATGTGAGAATCTCTCCGAGGGATCCCTCTCTTGCACCTTGAACAAAAGCAACGCAAAGCAAAGTAAAGTGGCACTAATAAAAGTTGGCTACTTTAATTTATAATAATTTCCTAATAAATTCTCGTCGTCGGCCGTTACGTTGCCTACCTACCTTTCTTTCTCTCAAATCACTTACATTTCCTTATCTTCACAATATATTTATATATTTAACTTGGTAATGGTGTATACACGGAACCAACTTTATTAATGTGAATATCGACTTTACAATTGTGCTCACTCTAATATACACATACACACATATGTAGAGATAGAGAGTTCAAATTATAACAAAGTTGATTACTAATCACATACAGGACATATCAAGATTCATCAATAGTTGATGATTAAAAAAAAAAAAAAAAAAAAAAAAAAAAAAAACCATGGAGTTGATTTTATAAATTTATAAACTTTCAAATTTTAATATCCACTTTTTACCTTAAATACACAAACCATGCACCTTAAGACACAAACAAAACACCTTAAAAATACAAACCAAGCGCACCTAAAACTTTAGGTCGACGTACCTTAAGTACACAAATCACGCACCTTAAGAACACAAACCACGCACATAAGGTTATAAAATGGCGCACCTTAAGTTTCAACAACTCACGTACGCACCTTAAGCATACAAATCACGCACCTAAAGAAGGAAAACAATGCACCTTAAGAATGAAAACCAGACACCTTAAGCTTTAGGTTCACTCACACTAAGTTTCAACACTGACGCACATTAAGCATACAAACCACGCACCTTAAAGGGGCGTTTGGTTCAAGTTATATAAGATAACTAAGGTTATATTTGCATCGTAATATAAGATTCCCATGTTTGGTTCAATTTATATGTAATTTTAGCTACGGAATGTAACATAACTTCCGCAAGAAGTTTTTAGCTATTGGAAGGGAATGTGAGATGCACCCTAATTTCTTAGGCAATCTCACATTCCCTTATCTTATTACTAATATTGGCTTTGGGCATTTTAATCAATTTATCTTATTTCCGTTGGCTTATTTACATACTTCAGTTTTAAACCAAACATAGGAATATAGCATTCGCAATTATCTAACATTCTCATCAATCTAACATTCCCTAAGGTAATCTAACATTTCGTAAACCAAACGTTGCCTAAGAAGAAAAATTACGCACCTAAAGCAACCGCACGAGAACTGTACTCATATGTGTGTGTGTGTGTGTGTGTGGCGATGTTCCTATGAGAACCACCCTCCCATGAGTCCATGAGAACCAATATAGTGCATTAAAAAACATATCTATGGATTATGAGATCAATTGGGGGTCCAAAATTTGCGTGTGGTGGATATGGGGCATGTGCTATGTGCAATTGGAGGTTTCAAAATTCGCGTATTTATATTAAGCGTGTATTGTGTGCATGTGTTGGGTGCAATTGAGGGGTCCATTATATGTTGCACATTAAGCATGTGTTGTATTCAACATAGAATATGCACACAACACATGCCCCATATATATATGTGTGAATTTTAAACCCCGGCCCCCTCCCCCCAACTAATCTCATCCATAGATCTAATTTTTTAATGCACCAGATTGGTCTCATAGACTTAGATGGTGTTCTCATATAATCACTATCATATATATATATAAACTCATGATCAAATGAGTCCATCCATTCCCATGAGTCCGTGTGGACAGATCTAGCACATTTAATGCTTGAAATAAATGACTTAGATTTCACCAACTGTGCAACTGTTCACTTCACTTGCACAGTTGCACAGTTGGCAAAACATAAGTCATTGATCTCAAGCATTCAATGGCCCAAATCTGTCCACACGGACTCATAGAAAATGTGAACTCAGCTAAACAATGACACACACGCACACACGCGCACGCGCGCGCACACATATTTACAATCTAGTAATGATTTATACTTATAATATCATAAAATAACTAAAATTATATTGAAGAATCAATTGTACTCAAAATAATGGTAATGATTCATAGTTTTAATAATTTATGCTCAATATAATTACGAAGTATATTAATTCATACAAATTTAATAATTAAATTCTTTTAATTTATACATGCAGTTTCATTAATTATAATTACTAAAATAAGTAATATAATTAAGAAAATAAATTTATAAAATTAACAAAATATTTGTTCATAAATATTTAGAATTTTTTTTAAATACATACATACATATACTTATGCACTATATTAATCATACAAAATTTGAATGCTAATCTTTTAATTTCTAAATGTAACTAGTGTTTTACCCGTGCGATGGACGAAAAAGATTTTGTTATTATGAATTTAAATAAAAAAAATTAAAAATACAAATATATTAAAATGTACAATATAATAATATAGTTGAATTTTCATATATTTGGTAAAGTATCTATTATAATAGCATACAAAATTTAAATTTTGCATATTAATATAATCTCTAATCATGTACGCATTTATATAAATTTATAGAAAAAATTTACATAATTAAATTGAATTATTCATAATCTTACTTCATATATATTATAATTCTAACAATATGAATAATAACTAAGAAAACTATACTTAGAAATTATAAAAATATAAATTTTAAATTTTGTATATGTGATTTTAAACTCTAATCAGACGCATTTTCTTATATAATTGTGTAATGTGTACATACAAATAATATACATTAATATGTATATATGAAAATTCGATAATATAATTTTTGTAAT
This sequence comes from Ipomoea trifida, assembly GCA_003576665.1. Taxonomy (NCBI): domain Eukaryota; kingdom Viridiplantae; phylum Streptophyta; class Magnoliopsida; order Solanales; family Convolvulaceae; genus Ipomoea; species Ipomoea trifida. The sequence goes on from CP025654.1 coordinate 11,002,535, forward strand.
TATAATTTATATTGATATATTATAATTAAAATAATTAAATTTAGAATTAAAAATAGCATTTTAATTTTGTATGATTAATATAATGCATAAGTATATGTATGTATGCATTTTTTAAAATATAAATATTTATGAATACATATTTTGTTAATTTTATAATTTTATTGTTAATTATATTTTATATTTTATTAATTATAATTAATAAAATTACATTTACAAATTAAAAGCATTTACTTTTTAAATTTATATGGATAAATGTAGTCCCTAACTATATTACATATTTAGACAATTTTTTAAATATTTTTTTAAATTTTATTTAAGAGTATGAGTTTAGACATATTTTAAAATAATTTTTTTAATCAGTAACCATTGTAGTAATTAACGTGTATAATTATGTCAGTAATCACATTTCTTTAAAAAAATTGTGTATATATTTTCATATTGTACAAAATACTATAAATACAATATATGTCTACATAAATGGATAAAAAGAGAAATTGATAATTTTTTTAATTATATAGATATTTATAGATATTATATAATTTTTTTTCCTTGCATGAAAAAGCATTCTTATTTTAAAATTTTACATTAATATCTGAGTTTTTTTTTCAAAATCTACTTTGGTGATATTTTAAACTCTGAGTAACACATGTGTGAGACCATCTCATGGGTCTCAATCCGTAAGACGGGTCAGATCATTCTTTGATTAATAGGTCGAATCTTTGACCTATAATTAAAGATCCAACCCGTCTCACGGATTGAGACCATGAGACGGTCACACACAAGTTTAATTTTTACCTTAAACATTTGTTTGTTATCATAAATAGTAATAGATGTCTAGAAATCATTTAGTTTTGTTTCTAAATATTTTTCAACCCGTAAATGTAGCACAGTCAAAACATCTCTAGATCATCATTTAAATAATAGGTCCACAATAGACTTTGTGGTTCAATATTTGTAGATCTATAGTATGTTTTTAATTAATTTATTGAAAGTTTATTTCTTTTAGTTCTATTATCTCTTATTATTCTCCATTTTAAATTGATAGATCTCAATATGATGCATCATTCTTAAATATGTGAATTTCAATTAATTTAATAACATTATATTTAAATGTGAGACATTTACCAAATAATTTTATATTTTCTTCAAACTCCGCAAATGTAAGTTAGTTCAATTAGTTCATTTTTATGTTAGTTTTTCTTTAGTTATGTTATTAACGTAAATTAATTTGTTTTGGGCTCATAATATTTAAATAATAAATATTATTTTAGATTTGTAAATTTTTATAATTTATGGTATGTTATAAAATTTGTTTACAGCATTTGTACTACAAAACTTTTAAATTAATGCAATAATACTTATATTTGTCATTAATAGAATGCTAAAATCATAATAATGATATATTTTACCTTTCCCATTTTTAAATTTTGAAAACCAACATCATTTATGTACGTAGGAAGAAATCTATACTATATATATATATATATATATATATATATATATATAAACAATTTCCTCCTCCCAAATTTTCCCCCCAAAACTTAGGGGTATGTTGGTAAAATCATTTATTATTTTATTATTTTAT
>CP025654.1:11007594-11053851 GCA_003576665.1 Ipomoea trifida
ATTCATAATACATGGACGTCATAATTAGCATAATATTAATCTATACTATATATAAAAACATAAGAATAGTAAAGGCATATTTTAAATTTTAAACAATAGTAAAGGTAAATTAAAAATAGAATGAAAATTTTTCAATAATAATATTCTACATCATTAATTAAAAATAGAACATAAATTAGGTAAAAATACCAGTGGATCTATTATTCTAATTGACTAATTAACTGAAAATAAAAAAAAAAATCGACTAAAAATGAATCTGATGTTACTAATTGATTGAATATATAAAAGGAAATGAATATTAATAATTGACTGTAAATAAACATCCATAATTAACTAAAATGAAAAAGGAAATGGTCATATCATTGCAATTTAATTAAAAAAGGAAAACATTCTACATCATAAATAATAAAGGCATATTATAAACAATATTAAAGATAAATTAAAAATGGAACTGAAATTAAAAATGAAACGGAAATATTTCAATAATAATATTCTACATCATCAATTAAAAATGGAACGAAAATTAGGTAAATATTACTACGTAATTCTTTTCATTTTTCCTAGATAAGTTTGCCTGATATTAATTTACACATAACAATCGGCACTAATAATTAAAAAAAAATAGAAGAACTGCCGGAGACGTCTGCTTTTTTTAAAAAAAAAAATTTTATTATTATTATTATTATTATTATTATTTAATTACTTTAATTAAAATTATTTAAAAAGTTTATTTTAAAATTAGTAACCACCATGTCATCACAATTGTAGGTAAACAGGTCAATTTGGACTTTTTTTTTTTTTTGAAAACATGTCAATTTGTACTTAATTGCATGAGTTTATATAGTTCAGGAATCCAATTGCATTCTTTTTTAGTTCGATGGCCTAATTGCAGTTTTGTGTGTAGTTCAGTGATTTATTTGACCATTATTCCGAGAAAAATGATATTACTAATTGATTTAAAATATAAAAAGATCGTAATCTATATTCTATACCATATATAAAAGTAAAATCCTCCTATTTCATTCCCCGCCTAAACTTTTGTAGTCAATTAATGAAATATTTTATTGGTCAATTAATTAATAAAGCTTATTTGTTAAGAAAATGTAAAATAGAAATTAACTAATATCTATAAATTTATTAAATTGATAATATGTATACTCACGTATTAACACTATTAATAAAAGTAAAATCATTTATCGGGAAAAGAAAAGGATATTACTAATTGACTGAAAATTATTTAAAAACTTTAATAGTTAATTATACTTTTCTTTTGAAAACTCTAAGTTATTTAAACTTTAAAAAAAATTAATTGAACATGGGTTGTTAGATTTTTATCATAATCAAAATTAATTCATTCAAATATGGACGAGGAAGATAAAACTAAATGCAATATGGGGAAAATGAATATACTTAAAGTATAAAAGTATAATTACACATATATTACTGTAATTGACTAATAATAATTGCCTAATAATTATTATGATAATTAAGTTAAGCATTGGTCGTTGAATTTATTTTTATAATAATTACAATTAATTTATTTCTCATTTTCTCATATTTATTTTAGTAATAATATAATTATATAAGTCATAATATAATTGTATAAGTCATATTACTTATAGATCTTTTTAAGATAATTTTAGACAAACAAGTCATATATTATTCAATTAATTGAGTAATATTTTTGTACTAATCTTATAATCAAATAAATGTACACGTTCAATATTAGAATTTTTTTATAATTTCATCTTTATTTTTATTATCTCAATATATAATAAAAAAAATTTATCCACGCCCGGGTAATTGGACAATTATTTGTTCTAATTCAAAGGAAAACATCAGAAAACATAATCGATCCAATCAATTTCATCAATTGCGCTATATAATATTCGATGTTATAATATATATAATTGCATATTGATCCAAATATTCTTTAAATATTATAACAAATCCATTCCGTGCAACGCACGGACGAAAATACTAGTTTATATATAGTAGTAATAATATTGTAGTTATTTTTTAAAGTTAGATGAAATAAACAAATTGACATACAACAATTTTTCTTTTTTGGGTGAACTTTTGACATGCAACAATGATTCAATATGTATATACATATTATTGTTATTATTTTATCTTTTTAGCAATATATATATATATATATATATATCGAATCAAATTAAATTATTTTAATTTGAACAATTTTAATTAAAATTCAAAAAATAAAACAAATGAAATTAAAAATATCTATAATACAAAAATAGTAAATATAGAAGATTTCAATTTTATCTTATTAGAATAAATTAAATTTGACATATCTATTTTGATTTAGATTTTTTTATTTTAATAGAATATATATTTTTCTTTTTTATAAATTCTATTATCATTAAATTACCATTTATTATTTAATGACTTTAAAAAAGGATAGAGATCTATATATATATATAGCAATATAATGATGGAAAATAGAATTAAAAATAACAATGAGATTTATTTTTGGTTTATTTTGCACCAAAGTTTACTTTTATGCGCATGAAAAGTTTGAAAAAGAATTATTTCAATTGTCGTACGTAATTAGGTTGATTTAATATAATTGTATGTTAATTAAATACATTAAAATAAAAATATCAATATAGGTGTTATTTAAAATTTTTTAATTAGAACTTTTTAATGATATATTTTTTATATATTAATTTTATTTGCATATAAAAAAACTGAACTTAAGTTGAAAAAGAATATATGGAGTATTAGTTTAGTGAAAGTTAAAAGTAGACCATGATTCATGGAATAATAAATATTTTAGGTAATCATTACTATAAGTTAAATTAGCATATATAGCATTTTTGTAATTATTTAATTAGATAAAAAAATTATTGTAATTTCAAATTTCAAAACAGAAGTATTTTTTAAGATGGGCGGGAAAACAACACTTCTGTTATATATATATATATATATATATATATATATATATATATATATATATATATATTATTTTAATTATAAATCTATCAATATCTATACTTACTACTAATACAAACAAAATCCTATTTTTGCAATTTCCCGCCCAACTATTAGTATATAAAAGCTAATAACAACTATGTCAATTAAGCTACTAATTACATGAAATATTTTTATAATTACAATTAAACATGATATAAAAGTATAATTGCACAATATTAGTATAATTACTTAATAATTATGGTAATTAAGAAATTAATTATACAGATATTAGTATAATTGACTTATAATTATTATGTTAATTAAGCTAATAATCATACATATGTTAGTATAATTATAATTAAACATGGGTTGTTGAATATAATTTTTTGAGTTTATTACTGATTTGGTCCCTTGACTATTACGAAATTACAATTTGGTCCCTTGAATTTATTACCGATTTGGTCCCTTGACTATTATGAATATACTTTAAAGAATAAAAGTATAACTGCACATATATCAGTGTAATTGACTAATAATAATTGCCAAATAATTATTATCGTAATTAAGCTAAACATTGATCGTTAAATTCATATTTATAATAATAACTAGTTTTTCTTATGTGCGATGCCCAAAAAATAGGTGCCCAACATTAATATTTTATATTAAAAATTTAAATTTATTTAGATTTTTAGATATTTAAATTATTGTAAATAATAATAATAATAATGTAAAATATTTTTATAAATTTTATATTTATATTTTAGAAAATAACTAACATAACTCCAATATATAATATGTATATATTATTATTGAAGAAAATAAGAAAATATATAGTGGATGCATGTGCATAGTAACAATAGTGGAAAAGATAACGGAAGTTATAACAGTAGGGTATGTTTGTCTAATATATTGTAAAGTACAACTTTTACAGCATAATGTACAAAAAAACTTAACGGAAAACACGGACATAAATGAAGGGTATAACATACATTCACACTTATTATGTTTTTAGATATAATTACATAAATCATATTACATATTAATCTTTTTAAGATAATTGTAGACAAACAAGTCATATATTATTTAATTAATTGAGTAATACTTTTGCACTAATTTTATAATCAAATAAATGTACGCGTTCAATATTAGACATTTTTATAATTTCATCTTTAATTTTATTATCTAAATATATAATTAAAAACAATTATTTGTTCATCACACGGGGTAATTGGACAATTATTTACTCTAATTCAAGCAAGAAAAACATCAGAAAACATAATCGATCCACCCAATTTCATCAATTGTACTATATAATATTCGATATTATAATTTATATAATTGTACATCAATCCAAATATTCTTAAAATATTATAACAAATCTATTCCGTGCAACGCACAGGCTAAAATAATAATAATAATAATAATAATAATAATAATTATTATTATTATTATTATTATTATTATTATTATTATTATTATTATTATTATTATTATTATTATTATTACAGTATTATTATTAAGGATAATATAGTAAATTGATCCATATAACCTAAAATATAACCTCTAACCAAACAAGTTAATATTATATTCTCACAATCCAAACCAAACACATAAGGTAATCTTACATTTCCAAATTCTCACATTACTTTCTTGGAGGTACATTACTTTCCCGCCTTCCTGGAGGTAATCCTAATCGATAATTCAAGATTCCGTGAACCAAACACCCCCTTAAAGTATGAACTCAATGAAATATCAAAAAGAGTAATTTACATAAAACAATATAAAAATTGTAAACAATTAACATATTAAACTTACAATTCAATATATCTTCAATCCTAAATAATTTTCTACTTTCCATTTTAGCTTCTTAGGTTCCTCCTCAATCAAGACAAGCAAGTATGTACTCCTCAATCAAGACAAACAAGTATTTAATACGGATTTTGCGATAACAGTTGTGTATATGTGAAGATTTATCGAAAGAATTTGAGAATATTTTACAAAATGATCAATATATCCTTTTAATAATTTGAAAATTCAAAATAAGTTGTTAATATTTACAATATCTATAAGTAATGAATTGAAACTTTCACTTTCAACATAATTAAAGGGAAAATTTGTATAAGATAATAGTTCATAAACTCAGTCTACAATTTAAATATAACTAATAGACTAATACAGACATTCTCTTATTATAATACACAAGATTGCTAGAATATCATATAATATTTTAATAATTTATTTATTTCTTTTGCACTATATAAAGTTTATAAATAATTTAATTATTGAATAAATATTACTCGTATTATATTTGTGCCATACTAATTTTTTTTTAAAAGAGAATATTAATATTAACGCCACACTGACACTAAATCATGTTGCTGCACGCATGCCTTACCAACTTGACTAATTCAGAACAAAGTTGCCTTCCTGCTTAAGAGACGATGAAATTCAGAACTATCACAAATTCAGTGACATGCAAAAACAAAAGAGAATAATATGCAAATCAAAACACCTTACCAACTTGACTAATTCAGAACAAAGTTGCCTTACTGCTTAACAGACGATGAAATTAAGAACTATCACAAATTCACTGACATGCAAAAACAATAGAGAATAATATGCAAATCAAAAAACCGTGAGAACCTAAATAAATACATCGCTTTTGTCCATACTACAAAAGGGAGTTAGTTTGTCCATAAAACAACCTTACCACACAGTAAATTCCCAATTGACAATAGTTGGATTGAATGATTGATCATGTTAGAACGGCAAACTTGCAGGACCCTTAACCATTCTTCAACTCATAATCTACCCCCAACTGCAATCATTTTCAACTAACTCCGCTAGCTGCTTTATACAACTCCTGCATTGCCTCAAATGACATACAAGAGTTACTTAAAAAAAAAATGACTCTCCTGTGAGACGAGTCAGGTCAATATGAAAATGTAATACTAATTAATAATAAAGTGTTTGTTACTTATAAAAGAATGTGTAATACTTTTGAGAAAAAATATAATACTTTTAAATCAAAATGTAAAAGTATTACATTTTCCTTCAAAAGTATTATAATTTCTTAAATAATAAACATTTTATTCCATATTAGTATACATTTTCTATTATAAGTATTACATTTTCCATCTTGACCCAACCCATCTCACGGATCCGTGAGGCGGCCTCACACGAGTTTTTGCCAAAAAAAAAAAAAAAATACATCTGGAAAACCAGCAAATTTTCATTTATTAGCTATGTATCCTTAAAGGGGGGGGGGGGGGGGGGGGAATTCGCATGATATCCACTTTAGCTCTACAGAGTAAAGCTCCAAGCTAATACAAAATAAGGTATCACGAACACATTAGTTTGCTAGCAATTTTTAAGAAGTGGAGCATTTTGAAACATTTGACCACTGCTTACTGCCACATTATTTAAATTGGAAACACATTGAACCAAATCAAAAGAAAATTTCTAGAGCGGCTTAGCAAGAAACATGTACTTTTACAAAGCTTTACAATAAAAACAAATAATCATTCATCTAGTTTCCAAATACTTTTCTAGCTTGTAGAAGAAAGACAAGGGCAAAGAAAATAAAAATATTAATACTAGCAGGTGCAAAGCCAGGATTGGATGGTGCGGGGGGCCAATGACGGTTGAAATATTAAATCAAATACTTTGATATCCATTTAAAATATTTCAAAATAATTATTACAATGCAAATTTACTAAAATTTAAAATGAATCATTGATTGTATATTCTTGAAAACTACCATCTTCACAACATAACTTAATAGCAATTGTTTTATAAAACACGAATACTACACAATTTTTACATTGTTTTATTAAATTAAATGCAAAATTCACCACATAACCACAACATATATCCACAAAATTAACCAAACAAATGCACCTGATATCCATTTAGAATTTTTTTTAAAAAAAATAGTAACTATTTAAAATAAAAAGCAAATTGCCATTTTGGTCCACTGACTATAGGGGTCTTGTTAATTTCCATCCACGACTTTCAAAAGTGTTAATTGCATACCATGACTTTTCAATTTGTATCAATTTCGGCCACTCCGGCCAAATTTCGCCGGAAGTTAAAATAATGAGGGCATTTTTGTCATTTTACTTCTTGTTCTTCTTCTCCGGCTAGTCCTTCCTTTCCGACGGCAGACTAGGCAGCCATGGACATCCTTCAAAAGCTTCAAAAGCTTCAATGGACCATAACTTGTTTTTTGATACTTCTTAATTCAAATCTGCAATGGACCATAACTTGAATTAAAAAGTATCAAAAGCTGCAAATCTTGTCTCTCTCCAGATAATGCATCCCGACCCGCCATCGCTGATATTGGAGTTAGTGTAGGCCGTGCAGGAGCAATCCTTAACGCACATTTCCTTACACTCATCCAAACTCATCGCCGCATCCACAAACGCCGATGTAGTCTCCGGCAACTTCATGTACTCCAACGTTAAAAACCCGTCCGTTTCGCAGACCGATTCGTGGACCCGGAAACACCCCTCCGACCCGTCGCGCAAATCCCAGGCCTGTTGGTTTCTGGGCTTAAACGCAAACATTCGCACACAGGGGAATCGTTAGTGTCGCAAATCGCAAGATTTGCAGGAAATCCATTGAGAGAGACAAGATTTGTAGGAAGGATTATGGTCCATTGAAGCTTTTGAAGGATGTCCATGGCTGCCTAGTCTGCCGTCGGAAAGGAAGGATTAGCCGGAGAAGAAGAACAAGAAGTAAAATGACAAAAATGCCCTCATTATTTTAACTTCCGGCGAAATTTGGCCGGCAATTTGGCCGGAGTGACCAAAATTGATACAAATTGAAAAGTCATGGTATGCAATTAACACTTTTGAAAGTCGTAGATGGAAATTAACAAGACCCCTATAGTCAGTGAACCAAAATGGCAATTTGCTCTAAAATAAACAATAGAACATGAAAGTATGAACCAAAAGTTAACCAAACAATTAGTTAGAAACAAATTAAAAAAGCAAAAACTAACTTAAAAATATGCATAGATTTTAATAATGACAAATTATCCTGTTATAACATATATGACATATATATCTATGGTTCTAGATAGAGCAACTAGTAGGTAGACTTAGTTTGAAACTCGCAAAAGAAAACAAGAAAAGTTGAGAAGATGAAGAAGTGTGTAGCTTAGCCTACAAGATTAATTTAAGTGAGAGGGGGGCCAAATATTTTGAAGGTACAAAAAACTTTGGGATAAGGGCCAAATAGACCCTCAAACTATAATCAATTGTGCAATTAGGCCCTCGAACAATAAAAAGCTTCAATTAGGCCCCCGAACTTGTTATTTTGGAGCAAATAGACCCTTTAACCTATTTGTGACCTATAATTGCAGGTCACCAAAAATTCCGGCCAACTCCGGCGATCGTCCGGCGAAGTTCCGGCAAACAACACAAAACCATCCACCACCGGCGACCTCACGGTCGCCGCCGGTGGCGTCCGGCAGCGGAGATGGTGACCAACTTGGTCACCATCTCCGTCTACTGGAGATGGCGACCAACTGGTCGCCATCTCCGTCACTGGGCGACCTGGTCGCCATCTCCGGTAAACTGGAGATGGCGACCACTGGTCGCCATCCGCAGTGACAGAGATGGCGACCAGTTGGTCGCCATCCCCAGTGACGGAGATGGCGACCAGTTGGTCGCCATCTCCAGTAGATGGAGATGGTGACCAACTTGGTCACCATCTCCGCTGTCTGACGCCACCGGCGACCTCAAGGTCGCCGGTGGTGGATGGTTTTGTGCCGGAACTTCGCCGGACAATCGCCGGAGTTGGTCGGAATTTTTGGTGACCTGCAATTATAGGTCACAAATAGATTAAAGGGTCTATTTGCCTCCAAAATAACAAGTTCGGGGTCTAATTGAAGCTTTTTATTGTTCGAGGGCCTAATTGCACAATTGATTATAGTTTGAGGGTCTATTTGACCCTTATATATAATATTTTAAAAAATTTTTAATATTTTTAAAAAATTTTGGGGGTTGGGGGACCAAAGCCCCCCCCCCCCCCCCCCCAACGGCAAACGCATGCCTCCGCCCTTGAATACCAGTGCAATAAATTTCTACAGAAAAAAAAAAAAAGAAAAAGAAAAAAAAGAACAACATAAATTTATAAATTTTCTTAGTTACAACAAAGAGTAGAGCATCTACGGTTCAGGAATATACCATATATGCTTGTAATTTCAAAATATATAATGAAGCATCAGTAAATACAAAGTAAGATAAAACTTCAATCAGAACCATAAAATTTAAATGTGGCTAATCTGCTAAAAATACATATGGCAATGCCAAAAAGAGAGAAGCTAGACTGTAGGCATCATTAGCTTATTTACTTTAGAACACTGTTGCAAAAATCGCTAGGCACCCATTGGGCTTTTGATGGGCACCTAACTGAATAAATAAATAAAATATGTTATATATATATATATATATATATATATATATATATATATTTTACTTCTAGGCTTCTAGCAAGTATTCTTCCCATATAATAGAAATGTTCAATAGCAAGTAATACAGTAAAAACACACATAATACTCCAACTACAACACATACAACCCATCAACGCAGCAAATTAAAAATAAAATAAAAGATTAAAAAAAACAGCCAACTAATTGGTCAAGTGCTTAATATGGTGAACTTCTCATTCTTCCTTTGTCTAGGGGCGCTAGCACCTAGGCCAATTTTTACAACACTGCTTTAGAAATAAATAAAAAGAACTATACATTATGGCATCACTGTATAACAATGCAATCCTTTTCTAGAAGCACAGATTGTGATTTTTGTTACCATACATTCTACCGTTCTAGAAAGTGGTTCTACCAATCTTAGCGATCTGACAGACTTGAACAATGCATTTACCAAATAAAGGTAAAGTTAATTATGTCTCTAAATTTGCCCAATGAAGAGTAGTTCTATCAATCATCTAGTGATCCGACAGACTCAATCAATGTGTTTACCAAATAAAGGAAATGCAAATGAAATCTCTAAATATGCCAAATCAGGAGTACACTAAGGGGACTTATCCCAGTGGCGAGGAAATGCTAGTCATGTGCTCATGGCAGGCACTAACCATTGAGCCTCAAGTCTCAACCATACTTCTGAATGAAAGATTTCTATTTTTACCTTCCCATATGAAACAATCACTCTTTTTGCTATTATATGGATATAACAAATATGGATTAACAAAAATATTACATGAGAAGCCTAAAACAGTAACATAACCAAATGAGATATACTTCTTCTTCTGCACTTAAAGCTTGAAGAACTAAAGAACAAGATCACAGAGAAGGAGATTAAAGCACATAAAAAGCATTGACCAAAACGAAGAGAGGAATAAGTACCAAATATGAGGTAATTTAACTATGTCAAGAATCTAAAGAAAGACATCACTTAGCTTATTCTCTAGTTAGTACCAATATTCCTCCCTTTATCCTTAGAAGAGTCTCAAATTTATTTAACATTTATTGCAGTTGGATTCAAAAAAAACCTAAAAGTATACAGCTTTCTCAATAAAATGTCCAATTTAGCATCTACATTTGCAAAGTCAATTTATGTCAACCGCTAGCCGGTTCTTTTTCCAAGGTAGTCTCAATTAATTTCTAGAAAGGGCAGTCTCAAGCTTAATACTCATTGTAAAACTAATGTTTCCAATCACTAATTTCTACAAAACAATAATTAGCAGAACGCTGGAAGACCAACCAAATTTTATTTGGGATAGAAAGGACTCTACCTTTCAGAGAACTCTGAAGGAGATCGAAACACCTAGTACAAACAAACCACAGCAGCACAACCACCAGAATATCTAAAAAGCGTTAAGAATTCCAAACTCACCAATCTACTATCGAACTAATGAGCACAATAAACTCATTGCGCAGTATTCACGAGACCACCAGATCTACTATGTATAATCAAGACCAAACAAAAACTGGCAGTTTGTCCATAAAACAACCTTACCCACACAGTAAATTCCCTATTGACAATAGTTGGATTGATCATGTTTAGAACGGCCAACTTGCAGGACCTTAACCATTCTTCAACTCATAATCTACCCCCAACTGCAATCATTTTCAATAACTCCGCTAGCTGCTTTATACAACTCCTGCATTGCCTCAAATGACATACAAGAGTTTACTTAAAAAAAATGACTCTCCTGTGAGACAGTCAGGTCAATATGGAAATGTAATACTAATTAATAATAAAGTGTTTGTTACTTATAAAAGAATGTGTAATACTTTGAGAAAAAAATGTAATACTTTTAAATCAAAATGTAAAAAGTATTACATTTTCCTTCAAAATATTATAATTTCTTAAGTAATAAACATTTTATTCCAGATTATTAGTATACATTTTCTATTATAAGTATTACATTTTCATCTGACCCAACCCATCTCATGGATCCGTGAGACGGTCTCACACAAGTTTTTGCCAAAAAAAAAAAAGTACATCTGGAAAACCAGCAAATTTTCATTTATTAGCTATGTATCCTTGGGGGGGGGGGGGGGGGGGGGTCAATACGGAACTCACAGAGTAAATCTCCAAGCTAATACAAAATAAGGTATCACGGAACACATTAGTTTGCTAGCAATTTTTAAGAAGTGGAGCATTTTGAAACATTTGACCACTGCTTACAGCCACATTATTTAAATTGGAAACACATTGAACCAAATCAAAAGAAAATTTCTAGAGCGGCTTAGCAAGAAAACATGTACTTTTACAAAGCTTTACAATAAAAAACAATAATCATTCATCTAGTTTCCAAATACTTTTCTAGCTTGTAGAGAATGATAAGGGCAAGAAAATAAAAATATTAATACTAGCAGGGGCAGAGCCCGGATTGGACGGTGCGGGGGGCCAATGACGGTTGAAATATTAAATCAAATACTTTGATATCCATTTAACATATTTCAAAATAATTATTACAATGCAAATTTACTAAAATTTAAAATGAATCATTGATTGTATATTCTTGAAAACTACCCTCTTCACAACATAACTTAATAGCAATTGTTTTATAAAACACGAATACTACACAATTTTTACATTGTTTTATTAAATTAAATGCAAAATTCACCACATAACCACAACATAGATCCACAAAATTAACCAAACAAATGCACCTGATATCCATTTACAATTTAAAAAAAATATATTAACTATTTAAAATAAACAATAGAACATGAAAGTATGAAACAAAAGTTAACCAAACAATTAGTTAGAAACAAATTAAAAAAGCAAAAACTAACTTAAAAATATGCATAGATTTTAATAATGACAAATTATCCTGTTATAACATATATGATGTATATATCTATGGTTCTAGATAGAACAACTAGTAGGTAGACATAATTTGAAACTAGCAAAAGAAAACAAGAAAAGTTGAGAAGATGAAGAAGTGTGTAGCTTAGCCTACAAGATTAATTTAAGTGAGAGGGGGGCCAAATATTTTGAAGGAACAAAAAACTTTTGATATTATATATAATATTTTAAAAAATTGTAATATTATATATAATATTTTTTAAAAATTTTGGGGGTTGGGGGGCCAAAGCCCCCCCCCCCCCCAACGGCATACGCATGCCTGCCTCCGCCCTTGAATACCAGTGCAATAAATTTCTACAGAAAAAAAAAAAAAAATAACAACATAAATTTATAAATTTTCTTAGTTACAACAAAGAGTAGAGCTTCTATGGTTCAGGAATATACCATATATACTTGTAATTTCAAAATATATAATGAAGCATCAGTAAATACAAAGTAAGATAAAACTTCAATCAGAACCATAAAATTTAAATGTGGCTAATCTGCTAAAAATACATATGGCAATGCCAAAAAGAGAGAAGCTAGACTGTAGGCATCATTAGCTTATTTACTTTAGAACACTGTTGCAAAAATCGCTAGGCACCCATTGGGCTTTTGATGGGCACCTAACTGAATAAATAAATAAAATATGTTATATATATATATATATATATATATATATATATATATATATTTTACTTCTAGGCTTCTAGCAAGTATTCTTCCCATATAATAGAAATGTTCAATAGCAAGTAATACAGTAAAAACACACATAATACTCCAACTACAACACATACAACCCATCAACGCAGCAAATTAAAAATAAAATAAAAGATTAAAAAAAAACAGCCAACTAATTGGTCAAGTGCTTAATATGGTGAACTTCTCATTCTTCCCTTTGTTCTAGGGGCGCCTAGCACCTAGGCCAATTTTTACAACACTGCTTTAGAAATAAATAAAAAGAACTATACATTATGGCATCACTGTATAACAATGCAATCCTTTTCTAGAAGCACAGATTTGTGATTTTTGTTACCATACATTCTACCGTTCTAGAAAGTGGTTCTACCAATCTTAGCGATCTGACAGACTTGAACAATGCATTTACCAAATAAAGGTAAAGTTAATTATGTCTCTAAATTTGCCCAATGAAGAGTAGTTCTATCAATCATCTAGTGATCCGACAGACTCAATCAATGTGTTTACCAAATAAAGGAAATGCAAATGAAATCTCTAAATATGCCAAATCAGGAGTACACTAAGGGGACTTATCCCAGTGGCGAGGAAATGCTAGTCATGTGCTCATGGCAGGCACTAACCATTGAGCCTCAAGTCTCAACCATACTTCTGAATGAAAGATTTCTATTTTTACCTTCCCATATGAAACAATCACTCTTTTTGCTATTATATGGATATAACAAATATGGATTAACAAAAATATTACATGAGAAGCCTAAAACAGTAACATAACCAAATGAGATATACTTCTTCTTCTGCACTTAAAGCTTGAAGAACTAAAGAACAAGATCACAGAGAAGGAGATTAAAGCACATAAAAAGCATTGACCAAAAACGAAGAGAGGAATAAAGTACCAAATATGAGGTAATTTAACTATGTCAAGAATCTAAAGAAAGACATCACTTAGCTTATTCTCTAGTTAGTACCAATATTCCTCCCTTTATCCTTAGAAGAGTCTCAAATTTATTTAACATTTATTGCAGTTGGATTCAAAAAAACCTAAAAGTATACAGCTTTCTCAAATAAAATGTCCAATTTAGCATCTACATTTGCAAAGTCAATTTATGTCAACCGCTAGCCGGTTCTTTTTCCAAGGTAGTCTCAATTAATTTCTAGAAAGGGCAGTCTCAAGCTTAATACTCATTGTAAAACTAATGTTTCCAATCACTAATTTCTACAAAACAATAATTAGCAGAACGCTGGAAGACCAACCAAATTTTATTTGGGGTAGAAAGGACTCTACCTTTCAGAGAACTCTGAAGGAGATCGAAACACCTAGTACAAACAAACCACAGCAGCACAACCACCAGAATATCTAAAAAGCGTTAAGAATTCCAAACTCACCAATCTACTATCGAACTAATGAGCACAATAAACTCATTGCGCAGTATTCACGAGACCACCAGATCTACTATGTATAATCAAGACCAAACAAAAACTGGCAATAATGGAGGATACTGAAGAGACATCGCTCCCACCAATCGAGCATGTACAGGCCGAAAGTAACATTGTACAGATAGATTTTCCGCTGAATCCAGTTCATCTCTCCTTCGATAAATTCTACAAGCGCACAGTGTGAAGGAATAGTAGAAATGTATAGTTTGATATACTCTATCGGTCAATTAACGAGAAATGTGACATTTTGGAATGTAAGATTAACTATGTGTTTGGTTTGAAACTTTGAATTATGAAATATAATATTACTTTGTTTGGTTAAGGGTTATATTTTAGGTCGGGAAAAAAGCATTTTTGGTCCCCCAATTAGTAACACATTTGAAATGTTATCCCTATATTTCAATTTGAACACATTTGGTCTCTCAATTATTGAGACGATTGTCAATTTAGTCCTTCTGTTAGGGTTTCCCAATTAACACCGTTTATACCATGGGCAAAATTGGAATTTCACATTGGAAAATGCACTTTTGGTCCCTCACAATCCTTAGATTGATCTTTAGCAAGAAGATTAAGCCAAATCCAAAGACAGGCTGCCAACAACAATACTCCATGCCATATTATTTATTAAATTAAAATAAATGCATAAATACATATATAGTTTCCCAACAACTCATGTAAAACGAACAAAATAAATACGCCGGCGGGGGAGTCGGACGGGGAGCTGATCCAAACTGCAGCCATGGAAGACGAATGCGAAACGCCGGTTTCTTCTACGCCATTCGACGAAAACAAAGAAACAAACGATATGTTGTTTATGTTGTAAGCCTTAACGCTGCAAAAACATTCAAAAATGGTGTTTCTATAAATGGCTTTCCTACGTTAAGGGTGTGTTTGGAAAGCAGGAAAATGACTTCTGGAAAATGATTTCTGGAAAATGAGTCATTTTCCGGAAAATCAATTCATTTTCCGTGTTTGGATGTATTCAGGAAAACTGTATTTGTGTGTTTGGATCGTTTTCTGGAAAATGAATAGAATGATATATATTATATATTTTTATTATTTTATTTAAAATATTAAAATTATTATTATAACATAAAAGTAATATTTTTAAGTATTAAAATTAAAAAATTAAAAAAAAAAAAACGCCCACCCCCGCTGGTTTCCGGCGGAAACCAGATCAGATCTGGTTTCCGCCGGAAACCAGCTGCTCTGGTTCCCCTCCGGGAACCAGAGCAGAGCTCTGGCTTATTCGCGGGAAACCAGAGCTCTGGTTTTCGGCGCCGGAAACCATAGACTGTGACCAACAAGTATCATTTTTCGCCCGGCGGAAAATGACTTCCGCCAATTTTGGCGGAAGTCATTTTCCGCCATTTGGCCTCATTTTCCCCAGTCAACGGAAAATGATTTCCGTTGACTGGGTTTTCCAAGTGTTGCCAAACATGGGAAACCCGGAAAATGATTTCCAGAACTCATTTTCCGGGTTTCCAAACACACCCTAAGTTTCTCATACCTTTCATGTGGTCCACTTTTGTTAACAAAAACATGCAACCATCTAAGTTTAAGATTCTTGCTTAGTGTTGTTGAATGTATGCAGAGTGAATGCAGTGGCGGTCTGCCGCGGTGATGTTGTTGAATGTAGTGGCGGTTTACTTTCGAAAGTAGTGCCGAAAGTAAACCGCCACTACATTTAACAACATCGCCGCGGCAGACCGCCACTGCATTCATTTGGCTGTCATTCATGAAGGTGATTTGCGACCACTTGGGATTGGGAGTGAAGACGGGCCTGCCCTACATCTGGCACAGCAAAGCAAGCAATCCGTTCGTGAACCTCAAGAAGGAATACAAGGGCATTTACTGGCAAGAGGAACTGATCCCGTTCTTCCAGTCTGTCGCTCTCCCAAAGGACTGCACCACTGTCCAGAAATGCTACCTTGAACTCGCCAAACAAGTGAAGGCCAAGCTCGCGAAGGTGGACGACTACTTCAACAAGCTGGCCGATGCCATGGTGACCTAGATCGAAGCTTGGGATGAACTGAACCAAAGTGGCGTCCCCGCAGTAGCAAAAGTAGCCAATGGCAGCTCTAAGTAAGGCATTGCCACATACATGCTAGATCAATAGTCAGTCATACTCATAGGCGGCTTTTGTACTACTATCATCCATCTTGTTTGTTCATGCTTATATTGTGACGACGAGGAGGCGAGAGGCGGGTGGCTGACGTCTCCTTTCCCCCTATATACAGCGTATTTATTTTATTCGTTTTACATGAGTTGTTGGGAAACTATATTTGTATTTATGCATTTATTTTAATTTAATAAATAATATGGCATGGAGTATTGTTGTTGGCAGCCTGTCTTTGGATTTGGCTTAATCTTCTTGCTAAAGATCAATCTAAGGATTGTGAGGGACCAAAAGTGCATTTTCCAATGTGAAATTCCAATTTTGCCCATGGTATAAACGGTGTTAATTGGGAAACCCTAACAGAAGGACTAAATTGACAATCGTCTCAATAATTGAGGGACCAAATGTGTTCAAATTGAAAGATAGGGATAACATTTCAAATGTGTTACTAATTGGGGGACCAAAAGTGCTTTTTTCCCTTTTAGGTTATATTGATTAATTGTGTATTTATTTTTATTTAATGAATGTATTGATGTTTAATATTAAAAAAAATAATATATAAATATACACACATGTATATTTGATTATATAAACACATTTATTTTATATATGTTATTGCGTTGTTCCAATATTTCATTGTAGGAGCAACGCTAAATGTTGCTAGCAATTTCATGGCAGGTCCATTATCAAGTTTGTTGCGATTATAAGATTTCTGGTCCTAAGGTAGGGTTCCGACTAGTACTGTCAAAGCAGGTTGACTCGTCCCATCAGGCCTGTCCCACCACAAGCCTAATTTCAAGTGTCCTAAGGTAGGGTTCCAGATTTTATTATTATTATTATTTTTTTTACAGATTTCAATGTTAAAAAAATAAATAAAGTCTACAAATACTAACATTATGAATTTACAATCCAACATTAAAGTCTGATAAAAATTAATATTAATTCAAATTTCAAAAAAAAAATCTACAAATAATATTATTTTTTATGTTCAAAAATTATATTTTTTAAATATTAATTATATATATATATATAATGTTATAGAGCAAGGCAGTGTACTGCCAATCGTTATACCTTGCACCACGGTGCACATAGCAATGTGCACCACGTACGTAAATGACGTCGTTTTGATGTTAGTGGTCGCGAACACGAATGACTATAGGGAGTTCATTTTCTATAATACACATAATCATTATCTAGAATACACAGAACGTTTGCCTAGAATACACAAAATGTTTACCTAGAATACACAGAATATTGACACAAAATACACAGATGTTAGTGGACGCGGACGCGAATGACTCCAGTGAATTCATTATCTATAATACACATAATCATTATCTAGAATACACAGAACGTTTGCCTAGAATACACAGAATGTTTTCCTAGAATACCCAGAATATTGAAACAAAATACACAGAACTCATCTTCCTAACATTCGAATGCACAAACACATCACAACCTATGTTAATAACATGAATACACAGAATATTGACACAAAATACACAGAACTCATCCTCCTAAACATTCGAATGCACAAACACATCACAACATGTGTTACTAACATGAATACACAGAACGGTTGCCTCGAATACACAGAACGGTTGCCTAGAATACACAGAATGATTGTCTGGAATACACAGAATATTAACATAAATACAGAGATTAGCCGAAACGGGAAACGTGATTTCCAAAAAAACGGGCGATTAGTTTACAATGCTCAAAACGACGTCGTTTACGTACGTGGTGCACATTGCTATGTGCACCGTGGTGCACGGTATAATTTGTCGTGTACTGCATTGCTGTGTAACATATATAATTATATTTGTTTTTTTTTTTTAAAAAAATTAGGGCCTGTCTCGCGGGTTAGAAAATCTTCCTTCTCACATTCATTATAAAATACTCAAGTGAAGAAGATTAATAAAATCTGACTCATTATAATTTTTCCAAAGCCACCCATAATCTCATGTCATAATTTATGGGAGGAAAACATAATTTAAAAGAAGTCGATCATTAAATTTTAAAATCACACACCTTGTGATCTAGTGGCACCCGATTGCACTCTCATATAGAAGGTGATGGGTTCGAGCCTCAGTGAATGCGATATTGGCTCTTTGTGCTTCAATAGGTTGAGAAATTAGTTGTGAACAGATACTGCATTGTAACAGAGTCAGTAGTACCAAAAAAAATACGAGTACTCAAAAGTCCTATATAATTCTACGATAGACACCCAATGTCCTACGATGCACCGCACTAAGTGCACCAATGCATAGCTCACCAGCCTACGATGCATAACTCACAACACTGAGTTGTACAAACGCACAATCGTACTACCCGAACATGTATACATAAACACCAACATCCAAATATAGGCAATATTATACTTAAAAGAACGAGCGAAAAAATAAAAAATATTAATCGCTTTACATGAATGAACACTTAATCGATGATAAAGAAATTACGGCTTCAAATCATAAGTTATGTAATTTAATTTTTTACTTTAATTTATTTCACTTTATTATAATTTTACTTTTTGTCCCTCACCCGCCCACCATCCCCAAATTATTGGATTTCTTTACTTATTATTAGTCATATTTTGCTTAAAGATTCGGTTTAGCCCCCCCGGCACCAACCAAAAAAAAAAAAAAAAACAAAGTGTTGCACTTGATTCAACAACAAATGCAGATGCTGCTTCAATTAAGACCCAAATTAAAGGTAAAGAAATGTCTATTCCCCTATATATCCACATCATATTTCTCTTTTCTTTTTCCAGAAATCCTATATCCTATATATAAAAAAGCCTGATGTTTTTGGCTCAAGTTTTGGCTCCAAATCCCGCCCACTCACAACAGTGCCGTTTTGGAAAGCTTTTGGGTTGGCTACATTACTGTTTTGGAAAGACTTTTGGGATGACTACATTAATGCAATCGTTATACCCTACACCACGGTGCACATAGCAATGTGCACCGTGGGACTAAACGGTGTCGTTCCACTAAGTGATGGGACGGACGCCGTTTAGTCAATCCAATCACCGTTATTTTTTTTTTAATTAAAGTATATTAGAGATGGAGAGTCTTCCTTAACAAGCTTCCGACTCCTTCGCTCCACTCACTGCACTCCCGCTACACTCCGACCAAGCAAAACAACACTCTCAAGCAAAAGCAAACACACAAACGATTCAGAGAAGAACTCAAGAAAGCTCTCATCATCAAAGCAGGACAGATACGCATTCATCAACAACAAATACACATCTTCATCGACTATCAAGAACAAACGGAATTAAAAGGTAAAATATTTAGCAAACATTGTTGATCAACGACATTGTGCAAAAAAAAAAACATAATGTTTGTATATATATCACATATGCATTTGCATTCGCATTCTAGCATGAACATTTACTGATTCTCAGTATTATATCATTTTATCATCCACATTGTTGATTTTTCAGTATTAAACTCATCAAACATCTGTTGTTAGGTTATTGATACTATGACTTAGATTCTGTATATTATTATTAAAGACTCTGTGTATTATATCATGTCATTGTCTGCATTTTAGGATGTTACCATTCCGACATTGTTGATTCCAAATTTCAAACATTCTTGGTGATTGATAATAATAAGAAGTATATTCTGTGTATTATTGTTATTGAGTTTGTGTATTCGCGTTAATGTGTCTGTGTATTCTTCTTATTGACTCTGTATGTTCTAGCATTTTATCCACATTGTTGAATTTGGGTTATTGAAACTAGGGTTTATATTCTGTGTATTATTGTCAACAACTTTGTGTATTTTAGCATAACATTCTGTGTATACAAGAATGTTACCATCCCACATTGTTGATTCCAATTTTCCAACATTCTTGGTGATTGATAATAATGAGAAGTATATTCTGTGTATTTTTGTTAATGAGTTTGTGTATTTTTGTTAATGTGTTTGTGTATTCTTCTTACTGACTCTGTTTATTCTAGCATTTTATCCACATTGTTTGTGTTGAGGTTATTGATACTAGGGCTTAGATTCTGTGTATTAGTGTTAAAGAATTTGTGTATTGTAGCATGTCATTCTGTGTATTCTAGCATGTTAATTCTGTCTTTTCTATTATGTCACAGCAATGTCAAGCTCTGATAAAAGCGATCAAGTCCTGGCAACTGCCTTCGAAATAAGAAAGAGAAAGAGAGAGAGTGCAGCTACGTCAAAAGCACAAACACAAGACAAGAAAAAAAAAAACAGAAAAAGAAGCCTACAACAAAAGCACCAAAGAAGGGGAATGAAGTAGCAGAAGAGAACCCACAACCAAAGAATTACTTTACTGTTCGGACAACTCCCAAACAGTTATTCAAACTTGTCAGTAATTTAACCGAGGAACAGCATCAAGCTGTAAAGGATATAGGATTTGGACCACTACTTGACATCAAGGTGACTCATTGTGATGGTGTGCTAATCAAGCACATATTGAAGAAGATGGACATAGAACGATGCTCCATTGAAATTGGAGATATGGATGACGAGCTGTGTTTGTCGGAGGAAGATGTAGAGTCTACGCTTGGACTCCCGCGGGGCAAACTCCCTATCGTAGAGGGCACTTCTGGTAACGAGACTGAAGAATTCAATACTTTGTTCAGTGATTGGAGACTGCGATGGGGGGTAGAGAAGGGAACCCCAACAACCAAAGAAATGCTAAACAAGATTGTCGAGAGACAAGACAGTGGTGACATGTTCAAGCGTGACTTTGTCATCTTCGTGGTTACAACACTGATAAGGGGCTACAAGAACACCTTCTGCAATTACAAGATCCTATACTCACTGCAAGATGTGAGTAAAATCAAAGAACTGAATTGGTGTTGCTTACACCATAAAGAGCCTGCTAGACACTGCAGAGACCTGGAAATCAAACAATGATACCTCGTACAGTGGCCCTGCAACTTTCCTGATGGTATGCAATACTGACTTATTCTTATAATTCTATAAATTATTGAATAAAATGCCTTACTTGACTCTGTACTCTGTTGAAGGTTTCTGTGTATTCATGCCCACATTCTGTGTATTACTGAGTAATATTCTGTGTATTGGAGTTATTCATTATGTGTATTCACTTATATATCTATGTGCATAGTCCTACATACTAAACCATAAGTCATATATCATAACCACTAAATGTTTGTTCTAATCTTTGTTCTTTTTTTTTTTTAATTCTTTGAAGCTTTCTTACCTTGATCGAGTCCAGATCAGAGGCCTTGTTCTCACACAAAACCCTCCAACCATTAGAGAATGGACAACAAAGGACCTCAAAGCAACGCTCAAAATGCATAGGAAGACAGGGAAGTATGGCAGAGGAAAAGTGATTGACAGAAGGCCAATTCTTGAGGAGGAAGTGACTCATAAACCAATTGAGTCTGAAGCTGTGCAAAGAGTTACTGACTCCCTGAAGAAGATGAGTTCTAGCATTGCAGAGTTTGGAGAAGTCATGGCTGGAATTGGAACCAACAATTCAGCAGCTGAGATCATAAAGAACATATTTGTCAACTTCTCCCACACTGTCAATCCAACTCCAAGTCCAAATCCAAGCCCACCGGTCCCACCCGAGAGCCTGCTAAAGGATGATGATGTCTTCAATGAGCCAAGCTTCTTAGAGGCAGTCGCTGAACTTGAGGCTGCATTCTATGCAACAGTGAGGAACATATCTCCTGAAATTCATGCACCTTCTTTCCAGTTGTTAACTCCGACACCATCACCACCACATTCTATGGATCAACAACCAGCAACAACATCAGCAGCAACAGCAGCAGCAGAGACAACAGCAACACCAGCAGCAGCAGCACCAGCAACAACAGCACCAGCAGCAGCACCAGCAGCACCAGCAACAACAGCAACAGCAGCAATAGCAACAGCAACAGCAGCAACAACAACCCCATCCCCAAGGCGATCACAGAGAGGCAAATCAGCCCAGCCTACAATGGAGCAGACCCCAACCCCAACAACACAAACAGAACAACAAAGAGAATCAACGACATCTCCAAGATCTCCCGAGATAGCAACCATGTTGGAAACATTGGTTGAAAATATTTCTAGAGTGCCTACAGAGCAACAAGTAGCCCCATCTACTTCAATACCATCTGCTTCAACACCAAAAACACCAGCAGAACTTGAATTTGAAAGGTACACCTATGCTTATAATTTACTAATACTTGTGCTTATATTCTGTGTATCTTGTTGAGTGAGTCTGTGTATTCTAACATTTCATTCTGTGTATTCTGTATATTAAAATTTTTATTCTGTAATTCACTTAGACTATATATTCTGTGTATTACATGGTAGTAGTTTGTGTATTACATGTTATCATTCTGTGTATTGACTATTATATTTCTGTGTAAACACAGCATCCTTGCAGAGTCTGAAGAGGAAGTTGAAGATGTCCACAAAAAGAAGAGACCACAAAGAAAGTTGAAACAACTTCCTCTGGCCTTACGCTCACCATATTGGGCACAAAACAGAACAAAGCTGACAAACATTTCAGCTAAACAAAAACTCTTTTCAGACTACGCATTCTTGTCTTGCGGTGGTCAATTTTCAATGAAGTAAGTTCCATTTTGATAACTTTTAGTATACGTACATCATATTACTTAACATATTATTTCCTTATGATTAATCTATATTTTACTTCGTGTAGTGATATGCTCTACATAGGGAACAATTTGGTTGCTAACCGGGAGGATTTCATGTCATTGGCATCCGGTTATGTATCTACCAACATCGTGCAAATTTGGTGCCAACTGATGAGTTTAATGGACATGAGAAGATCAATTGACAAGCCAAAAAGGGTTTTCTTCTCAGAAATTGCTTTTGTAAGTAAACATTTTACTCTAAACTTTTTTTTTCTTTCCTTTATTCATACCAATGCATTGTATAACAACAAAAAAAAATAAAAAATTTTACAGATGACGCTGGAAAGTGCAACAAATTTGCATAGTAAAAGTGCTGCCTCAAAGGCAATTTTGAAAGAATTCTGCGGAGCAATTGATCACCAACTGGAGTCGATTTCTCTTGATCTCAGTGATGCCAGTCTTATAAGTACAAAATAACTATACCTTAATTATTTAAATTCTGTATATTATTCATTTGAATCGTCCTATATAACACAAACTGATTTGTTTTTTCTGACTACTATTAACAGGTATTCTTCAGTATCCTCAGGCACTAACATTTCTACTTGTTGTGCTTTAATTTCTTGACATCCAAACTTCAAATAATTGACAACAGGCCTCTTCCTGAAGGAATTAAAGCAGTAGACAAGTATGAAGGTTGCCCGGATAAACTAGTAAGAAATCTTATCTCTATTAGATTCTGTGTATCCTATTGAGTGTGTCTGTGTATTCTAACATTTCATTCTGTGTATTCTGTATATTACAAAGTATATTCTGTATATGACTTAGGCTACATATTCTGTGTATTACATGCTGTGATTCTGTCATACTAATTACACACAACTATATCAATATTCTACAGTTGATTGCCTTCGCCAAGTATCTCGCAACAAAGAAGATTGCACTTGCAAAGAAGATGAAACAAATGAGAGTGCAATACGTGGAGATGCCTTGGCAAAACGAAGAAAATGCTGTAGACTGTGCCATATACTCGATGAGGCATATGCAGACTTACACAGGCACATCAATAGAAGACTGGAATGCTGGACTCACTGGAGGCCCTGAAGATGTGAGTATAAAACTATTCTTTCAACTTTCTTTCATATTAAAATATTTAACAATTCATTTCTAATTAATTTTGCATTCTGTTTTTGCAGAATGCATTTCTCACATCACTGAGGGCTAAATATGCCGCAACCATACTCATGTCAGAATCGAATACCCTTCTACCAGAGGTGACAAATGCAGCAAAAGAAATCTACAAACAATCAAAGTGATATGTTTGTAAAGATGTTGATTCCTGTAAACTGAAATTGAAACAATTATCTGATCTGTGTTCTTTATTTTGGAAACTACTCTAACTCTGAAATGAAAAAAAAAAAAAAAAAGCTTTTTGTCACATCTTATATTATAGGGTGCCATATCTATTAAGTTTATTCTGTTGATTACAAAATTTATTCCAAGAATAACTTCAATTATATATTCTGTGTATTACGCGGTAACATTATGTGTATTACATGCTGTCATTCTGTGTATTCAGTTAATGGTAACCCATACCTCTAAGACTAAACCTTAACCCCTAAAACCATAACACATAGTAATATTCTGTGTATTACATATTAATATTATGTGTATTATTGACTTCAACTTTGTGTATTCAACAATATATCTGTATACATAGTACTGGTGCTAAACCATAAACCCTAATGCTAAACACTCTGTCTTCTAACTCTAAAAACATATTACAGGGTGCACTTCATATTCTGTGTATCCAGCAGTAGTGTTCTGTGTACTACATAGTATCACTCTGTGTATTACAGAGTGCAATGTAAAGAAATAACACCAAATGGTTTCTGTTGTTTTGGTAAATAATTCTGTGTATCTTGCGGAAATAGTCTGTGTATTACTTGTAATAGTTTTGTGTATAAAAACTACAACTGCATGTCTTGAAAAAACAAAACTAACAAACATTAAGACACACTCTAATTGTCCTCTTGATTTGAATTTGACCTAAAATGACAAAAAGTTGAACCTCCAGACATTGGATGCACCAGGTATCCATTACCAGCAATATTGGAAATAGCATATTCAACTTGAGACTGCCCCACCGATTTTGTTTTAGATGCAGCTATATGAGCAAGCTGCTTTCGACCCCTTGCTTTCTTGTATTTCTTTTCAATCACACTAGTCACCCTCCTATTGCGTACCCCTTTCAACTGCCTGTTTGATGGATCCTTTATAACACCGCTCGACGATTCCGCATCACAGTCTTCACCTTCGAAGAAAATAGGGTCATACTCATGTTCAACTTTTCTCTTGGCATCTAACACTGCTTGCTCAAAAATTTTGTGTGCTTCGCTGTTTTCTTGGCAATAAACAACCAACTTCTGAAATCTCCTAGTGATCTCTAAAGTCCAAACAGAAGAGGGAACATTAAAGCACTGAGATGGGGGGATAACACCAGCATTCTCCTCTTCCAAAACTCTTTTAGTCCATCTCTTCATAATATATTTATTTGGAACTTCAGACACACAATGCACGTTTAAAATGCGTATACAGTGACAGCATAAGATCCCGATTTCAGTGAACAGCTTGCAACTGCACCAAATATCTAACTCTCTAACGTTAAAAATCACTTCATGCCTAATAATATCAACCTCCGGCCTCCAGACGTGATACTTATACACACAACCTTCAAATTGAACACACTCTTGATAGCAGGATGCCCCTTTCAAAAACTGCTCTTCGAACAAGTAATATATCTCAATCGTATAGATATCCCTAGCGTGTGAAAGAATCTTAATGTGATCCATAACCATTGTGGGTACACCTTGGGAACACCGCACGTCTTCCCCGTTCTCTCTTCTCCTCCACTCCGAAACAACACCAACAAATGAGCTATAGAAATCACATAGCCCAGCAGTCTTCGATAACCTTCTAGAAATAGAGTGATTTGTGGTTTCACTCCTTTGTGAAGATAAAATACTACCAGAAAAATAATCTTTGTTAAATGCAGGGCACCATTTTTCTCTACATTGATACAGCTTTTCAATCCAAGAATTATTATGGCATTTGTATGTTGTGACCATCTTGGAATACCATAACATATATATTAACTACACCTATTCATATACTATCAGGCGTACACAGACTCTCATATACAAATACACATGATCATTTAGTTGAATACACAGAATATAAGGGGAGTATTATCAGATATGAAGGCATGGGGATTAAAGCACAGAATCAATAGAATACACATACTCTAACACTACAATACTCAGAATATATCAAGTGAATACACATAATCTGGGTGAGAATTGCCAACTCTGTATACTAATGCAAGCAATTGGGAAAAATATAATACACAGAATACTATAACTAAATAAACATAAATACCATCACCAATACACAGAATTTTTAATGAAAGCATACCTTGTCCAGTAAAGCTCAAACTCTGCCTCCGTATCTGTATGTTTCAACAGACAATTGAATATGTCTAGAAAATCTTTTTGATTTCTTAGTCCTTTGATGTGCTTCTTTGAATTTTCACCGATATGCCATATACATAGGCGATGTCTTGAGGTTGGAAAAACTTGGCAAATAGCAGCAGCCATGGCAGCGCATTGATCGGTCATTATACTTTGGGGACTTTTCCCATTCATTGATCTTAAAAATGACCTAAACAACCATACGAACGACTCAATCCTCTCTTTCAATAAAAAACCACATCCAAACATGACGTTCATACAGTGATGGTTCATACAAACGAATGGACCACAAATCATATCATATTTGTTAGTACGATACGTCGTATCGTGAACTAACAAATCTCCAAACAATTCATAGTCTCGCATCATTTTCCCATCTCTCCAAAAAAAGCTGCACAACCTTGACTCATCATCCACTTCGAAATCAAAGTAAAAATCCTTTTCACTTGACTGCCTTTGTCTAAATATTTCAATTAATGTGTTTGAGTCGGTTCCATCCAAATTGTTCAATACATCATTGCACAGCGAGTTATATGCATCCCTGCTTGTAAAACCAACCAGTGGTGACCCCCCTGATTGTGTTTTAAGAAACCGTAAACCATCAGCCACACAAACACCGCTCTTCTTCAAATCATTTAGGTAGGAAAGATGATTTCTAGACACTGATCTATGTGACCGTAGAAGATAACTCTTGGTCGTTGGAACAAACTCATGATTATGAAGCTTCTGGTGCTTTGTCACAGTCTACATCCCATTCCCATCTAAATCAAATTGAACAGATGCATGACAACCTGTCCGTACATCAACTTTGAAATAACTTCCATTTCTTAAAACCCTTTTAAACCCAGACTTTGAACAATTAAACTCCTTCATCTTCAATTGTTTTGTACCAGCACTATATCTTTGCTTACCCTTCCTCACACTAAAACCTAGCCTGAAAGCATAATCATTATAAACCTCATATGCTTCATCAATAGAACTCACTGACACCCCTAACAAGTCCTGATCAGCTGCAAAAATACAGTGTTTAAGTACCCCTACAGTCAATACACAGAATACATGCCTATAATACACATAGTGTATAACTAGAATACACAGAATATTGGAACCCCAAAATACAAAACACACATCACCTTGTGTTTACATTACAGCTAACATGAATACACAAACTCTCTGACCACAATACACATATTGAATTCAAATAATACACAGAATATTCACAAAAACCCACCACAATTACATTCGATAAACAAAACACAATACACCCTCTGTTTTTACATACAACTACAATGAATACACAGAAACATTGCCTGAAATACTCACAGTTCATTAAAAGAATACACATAATACAGAAAACTCATATTCTACCCTTCCAATCGCATAGTTGTATCATAGAACAATCCTAAAACCAGTATCAAATAATCAAAACACACGAATCAAAGCATGCGAATTCAATGATTTTCATAAACACAAACAAAATCCCAAAATCAAACATAAAAAACCTGGATTACGATCGCCTGAAATATCCAATCCAACCGGATCATCGCCTGAAATAGCCAATCCAACCGCATCATCGAGTTCTTCAGTCGCAACCACCTCCTTCTGCGAATTGACGCCTTCCATATCCTAATGCTTGAGAATCCAATAGCTACGATCGGAGAAGAAGATCGCGATAACCGCCAAACTACAAACAATTCAAATTCACTGTTTTTTTTTATATATTAGGAAGTTAACGGAGGAAACGGACGTCAACCCCAAAATAACGCCCACTTACTGGCTAATGGACAAAACGACGTCGTTTTGATTCTTGGTGCACACTGCTACGTCCACCACGGTGCATGGTATAATTTGCGACATTAATGTGCACATCTTACGAAGTACTTTTTAAATGATATTTTAATATATTCATTAATTAGTGTGTCATACTGACATTGGAAAACGTGATATTTTGTTGGCAATCTTCACGCGTATTCTACACTCTACACACAGCCTTTTTAATCAGAATTTGGGAGTGAAAATCTGCCTACACAGGCACCCGTGTTGGTACACTCATGTTCTCCAATCACTACAAGCATATAAATTCTCTTCTCTTCTTCATCTGCTCTCTTTAGCTTTTTTTTTTTTTTTTTTTTTTGAGAATTGCTCTCTTTAGCTATAATTTCATCCTTCGTAAACCAGTTTGAACCTGAATGCATTCAAAAAATTTGTCATGTAAATGTATGTAGTCAATATCTATTTAGAGTACTGAGCATTCATAGCAATCACATACAAATATGCATTTTGTATCCTCTTGGTTGTTGTTAAGGAATCGTATTTCATAGTAATCACATACAAATATGCATTTTATCAAAAGGCTCTTCAACAAAGGTAAGATCTGTGCATACCTTTCCATTATTTTTCTTATCAAAAAATATTGAATCTAGCAAAGTATGCAATCAATTAGTCATTAGTGAGCCTGTAAAATTCTTAGCATTGGATTTCTATATCATCATTTGCTAAACCTGAGAAATGTTGTTATTTATCATATTAATAATCTGAATAGAAAAGATATATAACTACCCTGCTAGGGAAGAACGTTTAAAAGTGTAATCAGAAGAGGAGGTGCGTTTGGATTTTGGTTCACGTTGTTACTCTACTTAAAGGGTTGTTTGGGTTTTTGATATGAGGATGGAGAAATCATCAGGTGAGCAGAGATGGCAACCGCCCACCAAAAGAAAATCCCAAAATCTCTGGCTAACTCAATCAAAAATGCTTTTGTTAGAGTATGGACATGAAATTTCGATCACATGTAAAAGCTCAAGATAAGGTAGAATATTCACAATAGAAAAGAAATATTTTACTATATTTCATTAAAATAAATATTCTGTAAAATATTTATATATTATTGATTATACATAGTTGGCAAGCAACAGTATAAAGAAGAATGAAGAATTGATGTTATAAAATTCAAGTATTATAGGTTGCAAGAGAAAACTTGACATTCAAATAAAGGTATAGCCACGCCTATACAAATGTATAGTTGCAACATACCTTTTATATTCATATTCATCAATATAATACATGAAAATAACTTAAATTCACTTAAATCTAAAATCATATATATTCGAAGGATTATTTTAAATCTCTTATTATACAGATTTAAATATTTCATACTGAAAGAAACTGCAATCTCAATTTTTATGTTTCTAGAATTTAAAAAATATAGGGTTGTCTTAATTAAAGCATGTGTCTAGAATTTAAAGAATATAGGGTTGTCTTAATTAACCCATGACCTTTTGCATGACTCTGATACCAAATTGAATCATGTGTTCCATCCAACTAAAAACCAAAGCTGATAGTTGAATTGCACATTTATGTTTATATATTATATGCTCAACACGCCCCCTCACATGTGCGGGCCGATTGACTTTGATGGGCTCCAAGCAACATGTTTATGTTTATATATTATATGCTCAACACGCCCCCTCACGTGTGTGGGCCGTGGCTCTGATACCAAATTGAATCATGTGCTCCATCCAACTAAAAGCCTAAACTGATAGTTGAACTACACATTTAGGCTCTGATACCAAATTGAACCATGTGCTCCATCCAACTAAAAGTCTAAGCTGATAGTTGGACTGCACATTTATGTTTATATATTATATGCTCAACAGTCTTGACTCCTCAAAACTACACAGAGCAGAGAAATGAATTTTAGTAAATGAAATATGTAAACAGTAGGAATTAGAGTTATATTTAGAGTAAAATAGATCATTGTTAAAATTCTACTTATCTTAGGATTTGGGCAGATCCATCTCTTCTCTCTTTTCAGATTATCGTATAGATACTCCATATCTAACTGCATGCTATAGATTGTGTTTGTATTGACATAGAAGACGATGGTTGCTGCTGGGAACTAGCGAAGGACGGGGTTCTTAAGCTGGGCTTGATTGAGGGTTTTGCGAGGCTGGAATTGCGGAGTTAGAAACAGAGGTTTAGGGTTGGTTTCATAGGTGATGTTGGTGTCAAAGGAGGAGAGATTATTTTGATTTAGTTACTTTGATGTTTTTTCCGGCGTAGGAGATGGAGGGGAAGAAGACGGAGGGGAAGAGATAATACTGGAAGAGAGAGGACGAAGACGGAAAGAAATTGGGGAATTGATGTGGGCTGAAACGGGTTGGGGTTATCTACACTGGCTGTAAGTGAAAATTGGGCTACTTACAAAGATTGGGCCAAAACCGTACATTATTATTATTATTATTATTGTTATTATTATAATAAGTAATAAATTTTATATCACATTATGTAACTACTGAATTTTTTTTTGAATAATATTTTTGAGTTTAATATTTCAACTAATTATTTAATACTTTACTACAATAAATTATTTACATTTATTTTTTCTTCGGTAGAAAATTTAGCGATATTGTCCGCTAATCAAATTTCTATACAATAAATTGAAGACCTTGCAATGGAGTCCAGAAATCTTAGTTTTTTTTTAAAAAAGAATATTTTTATACATGGACAATGATATATAGTTCTATCTAGAGTTAACAACGGTAATAGTCCTAGATTAATGTTGTCTATAAAGAAGTTTTTAGTAATTACAATTTGTAAATTTTACTTTGAATGTTTAGATTTTTTGTAATATTTATATCGAATATATTTTAATGTATTTTTAATACATAAATTGAATTTATGTTAATAAAGTTGTACATTTTTACTTAATGGATTGAAAATATTAATATGTAGTGACTCAAATATTGTTAGTACTTCAGGTACTAATGTTTACCATGAAATTTTTAATAATGTCTAATATTCAATTTTTTTATTAATTAATAATAATAAGTTTTGGTTCGTGTATCTATTTATTATATTTAAATTAGGTCTATCATAAAGAACTTACAGCAGTTTTGATTCATGGAATAAATTTTCCGGGAATAAGAATAATATTTATATGGAATGAAATAAGTAAGGAATAAAATAGGAATTGTATTCCATTGTTTGATTGTTGAAGAAATAAGCTTTAGAAATGTAATATCAGTGTTTGGTTGGTTTAAAAAATATTGAAATAGAAATGGAATATTTTTAAAAGAAATAAATACCCCTATACAAAAAATGTATTATTATTAATGAAATAATTAATTTATTTATATATACTACAATAAATATAACGCATTATATAAATGCATATATTTAAGTAATTACATTTATATATATATATATATATATATATATATATATATATATATATATATATAATTTCAGGTGCGGCCGTGCGGTCACACACCACTCAATGTTACGAAATATACCACTCAAATATGTACTGTGGTGTATTTCTTAACATTGTGGTGTGTTTCATTGTATTTCATTGCGGTGTGTTTCTTAACATTGAGTGGTGTATTTCGTAACATTAAGTGGTGTGAACCGCACGGGAAAGCTCGGCCGCACCTGATCATGACTCTCTCTCTCTCTCTCTCTCTCTCTCTCTATATATATATATATATATATATATATATATATATATATATATATATATATATATATATAAGTTAACTTGAGAATAGCTGGGGTTCCCTAAAAATGGCTATTTCCCATGCGAAAAGAATAATTAATTCTCGAAAATAGTCGTATAAATAAAAGAACAAAACAAACAATGAAATAGTTCTATTCTCGAAAACGGTATTCAATTTCTGACTTATTCCATGAACCAAACACGTTAAAGTAATTATAATAATACTTATCTCACTATAATACAACAACAATATTTTTAATATTTAGTCCGTGCATCGCACGGGTACAATACTAGTTAAAAGAAATAATCTTCCAACTATTCAAGATTCTTGTAATCTACTTTGTAAGGCAGAGTTTTGTGCTTGTCAAACATGTGGGGATTTTAACTGCAGACAAAAATGTTCACCAGTCCATTTTATGCATGTTATGGTGTTTTTTTTTTTTTTTTTTTTAAATAAAAATTTGGCAATACATATTAGAATGTATGATCTCCAAATAACTTGAGTAGATTTTGGATTATGTACAGTCCAAAATCATCATAAAATATAAAATCATAATATTGGAGCTGAACTCCATGTCCCTAAATTACAATTACAATACTTATAAATGAAGCCATTGCTTCATCTGTGGCTATATAAACACATCACATCTATTTGCTTACCTCAATACACA
The DNA here is from genome assembly GCA_003576665.1 of Ipomoea trifida. Taxonomy (NCBI): domain Eukaryota; kingdom Viridiplantae; phylum Streptophyta; class Magnoliopsida; order Solanales; family Convolvulaceae; genus Ipomoea; species Ipomoea trifida. The sequence continues at coordinate 11,040,406 of CP025654.1, forward strand.
AAATACAACTCATAACTTGGAACTTCTGTTCCTGGATTTTACAAACTAGCAGTGGCTATAGGGTAATGAATTTCATGGGAAGAAGAATAGCATATAAACAAAGACAACAACAGCATCAAAGTGAAGTAGTTCTTCTAGCCAAGTTAGGTGACGATGAGTTCAAGATTTCGAGGCCGAGTTCATTTACCTTGCTTAGTAGAAGATTCTGTTCAGTCTCGAGCTGGAGCATCATTTCTTCTTGGGCTTGATGGAGACTTTCTAGCTCGTTCAGCGATGCTGAAAATCCTTCAAGGTCATCATCTTCAATGAAGGACTGAAGCTTGATTATCAATTGCTTCATCTGATCAAGTTAATCATCAAAATATCAAGGCAAAAAAATAATATTGTTGGGGAAAAATGGTGGTACTCAGTACTTGATGTGCTGACGTGCTGTGTGGTGTGTGTACACAGTACATATATATATATATATATATATATATATATATATATATATATATATATAATGATGTGTTGGGCGGAAGCTGGTAAAGGGCCAAGTCCAGTAATACCCTGGCTCTCGAAAATGGTGGTTGTATAAGGAAATAAAGTTCTGCCTTCGTTTTTGGCATAGTAGTAAGCTCTTGATCCTAACAAGTGGTATCAAAGCCAGGTCACTGGTTCGAGTCTTAGCAAGAGCAGTTAAGAATGGCCAGTACCGGTGCGGGTTCGAATCCTAGCAAGAGCAGTTGTGACTGGCTGATGCTAAGAGGGAATTGTTGGGCGAAGGCCAATAAGGGCCAAGTCCATCACCATGTGGCTAGGGGGATTGCTGGGCGGAAGCCAGTAAAGGGCCAAGTCTAGCACCCTGGCTCTCAAAAATCTGTGGCGGTATAAGGAAATAAAGTTGCACAGTTGCACATTCACTACGAGCTAAAACTTTTGGCATAGTGGTAAGCATTTGATCCTAACATGATGCATATATAAAAACCTGGGACTTTTCTTATGCCAATGACTTAACCAGCTATGGCAAGTTTTCCTGCACCCATGTTAAGGGATTCAAATTCCCATTCCCACTGATTAGGCCTACTCTCTTACCTGGTTAGATATGCTGTGGCGTGCTTTAGTAACTGAAGGCTCGGAGTCTAGGCTTGATTTCTTCTCTAGGTGGGGATCTTTTCGTGTAATTTGAATATGAATCTCTCCTTTTGTCACCCCTTGAAGGGGTATCCACTTGTCAAACATTTGATTTCGAGGCAATCTCTGGTATTCGACGATACAGTCACCTATGCTGGATGTAGGTAGCAAGGCGTTGTGGTCTTTGACATGCAATGACAAATCACTGCCATCATCTGGAAATTCTAAGGTCTGATGCCATTGAGGATTCAGAGTTTTATACATAACCTGCAAGAGAGAGCAGATCATGCACAGTGTCCAAAAAGGCAGAACGGTATTCGAAAGACCAGATTATAAACAAGATCATTCTGCTATACACCTATACTATGGGGGATGATTACAAACAAGATCGTACTGCTATACGCGTATACTATGGGGGATGTTTTAATATATTTTATTTTTCCTTTTTTATTTTCGTTTCATTTTAGGTTTCAGAAAGAAGTTTCAGTTATTTTCACTGAGAAAGTCCATAAATTTGTGATAGTGCATATCTAACCTTAGTTCTTTTCTTCAAATTTCCATATTGCACCCTCACATATGGATCACTTGTTCCATTAAGGTCAGCAGCAATAAGATCTTTTGCCTCAACGAGAGCAAGCTCAATCCATCCATTTCTCTGAAAGAAAGAAAAACAAGATCAAAAGAGAAGCTCCAACATGTGAGCTGCATAGCAAAATTAACTAGTCTTTTGCTCATTCTTTTCCTTATTTTAAACATTTTCAGAATTTCAGTTTAATAATAATTGTTGAGCGGAGGCCAGTAAAGGCCAAGTCTAGCACCCGGTGGCCGGGGGATTGTTGGGCGTTCGCTGGTAAAGGGCCAAGTCCAGTACTCAACGTCTCAAAAATGTATGGCGATATAAAGAATAAAGTTGCAATTTCGCTACTAGCTATAGCTTTTGGCATAAGTGGTAAGCACTGTGCAGAGGCTAGTAAAGGCCAAGTCTAGCACTCGGTGGCTGGGGGATTGTTGGGCAGACGTCGGTAAAGGGCCAAGTCCAACACCCAGCGTCTCGAAAATGTGTGGCGGTATAAGAAAATAAAGTTACGCCCTCACTACTAGCTATAGCAAATGTGTGGCGGTATAAGGAAATAAAGTTGCACATTCGCTACTAGGTATAACTTTTGGCGTAAGTGGTAAGCGCTTGATCCTAACAATAATGATAATTAATAATAATGATGTGAAATTTATTAATATAAGAGCATACCTTGGACCTGTCATAATCATCAACTCGCACTGCTTCTATCTGAAGTTGCAGTTCTCCAGAACTAACCTTTTCAAGGGGAATCCAAACCACCCTTGGTGACCCTTCTACGAGTCCTTCCAAGCTTATCCGTGCACTACCAATATTCTCATCACTAATTGTTTCTTCAATAAAGCATTTTATCTTCAGATACTCGTCGCCACCAACTTCATCAAATTCGAATTTCTGTTTCCATTCCGGAGCTGAAGTATGTGGAACAGTTCTCGTTCTTTTAGAAGCCTGAAGGACAGTTTTACAGAACTATTACAATGTACAATTATGCTTCTTGAATACCATTAAATCAAGACTATTGAGATAGACTACAAGATCATATCAAGATAGGCTTACCGAAAGATAGACTACCAGATCATTACCAAAAATAGTCACATAGATAGTACATACCTTCCCGTACTGTAGTTTGACGTAAGTGCCAGAGCCAGACATCCCAAATCTATCTTTTGTAGGAAGGTTTTTACCATCAATAATAGTTACGTGTATTTTTCTTCCGGTTCTTTGCAAAAGATTTGATGAGCCACTGATTGATTGCTGGGACACAATATCTGACAAGCCTGAGCTATGAGAACCATCAGAAAACTGCCATTCTTTCAAGATAAGTTTTACTGTCAACTGCAATAGTATTATCAACAAGAATGAGTATCACAAAATAAATCTGTCTGTTAGCCGAAAGCTAACACATATACCCAGAAAATGGAACTCAAACTAGTTTGCATTTAGACATATTTTAAGAAAGACAAAAACTTGTGTGAGACCGTTTCACGGATCCTTGTTCGTGAGACGAGTCGGGTCAAGATAAAAATATAATACTTATAATGTAATACTTTTTACATTTTGATTTAAAAGTATTACATTTTCCCTCAAAAAGTATAACACTTTCCCTTGTAAGTAAGGGACATTTTATTATTGATTAGTATTACGGGTGTGTTTGGTTCGCTCATGAGAATTAGAACCCGAATAGGAATCAAATACTTGGTAATGGTAATGGATTTTAGTGAAAGTATTTTGCATGTTTGGTAATAGGATGGAATTGGAATGATTATCAATATTGATGTTTGGTTATGTATGACCCCCTATAATGGTAATAAAGGTTTTACAAATACAAAAAAAAAACAAAAAATCAAGGCAATTGATTCTAATATAATGACATCCAAAGCACTAATATGAACAAAAAAAATCAAAACAAAAATCTAAAAGTATTAATTCAAACATAAAAATCATATTACCAATAAGATGGAATTATACCCATTTTTAATTAGGGAATGAGGTTTTTAATTGAAGGGGTAATCAAATCCTATAGTTGTGTTTTAAAAAGTTGCCAACCAAACACTAACTATGATTTTGATTCTCATTCCTAGTGTGTAAACCCATGAACCAAACACAGTATTACATTTCCATATTGACCTGATCCTTCATGGGTCCCTCACAGGAGAGTCACTCTATATGAAATTGTTTAAGCAGAATGCAAGACCAAGCAGGTAGGAAGTTGGGTTTGGATCAAATTAAGTATAATTATATTGCTAAATATGGATGTTACTATATTTTTTTTGCTAAATATGGATGTTACTATATAAATACTATATTATCATCTAATTCGGAGGGAATATTTAATAAAAAAAGAACATAGGTTAACAATAAAATAAGATGTATAAAATTGTCTTGCAATAAAAAACAAGAACATAGGTTGTCATTCCTACCTCCCCAGAATTAATCCCCTCAAATGGAACTGTCATTTCAACTTCTTTGCCACAAAACTCAGCGCACCTGGCAATTGCAGAAAAATCAGCACCAGTTGCCCAAAATATAGTTGAATCATCCTCAACATATCTCATCTGTTACATTAGAATTCATGTCAGTGACATCCACACAAGCGAATGCAGTACAGAAAGGCAATAGTATAGAGTATAGACTTTGAGACAATAACTTGAGAAGGCTGCATGATGAATGCATAAAGATATGGTTCTTTCAACAGTTTAGTCAACCCGTCTTACTGGAAAGCATACACATCATTTATGGTCATTGTTGGGCGGAGGCCGGTAAGGGCCAAGTCCAGCACCATGTGGCTAGGGGGATTGTTGGGCGGAGGCCGGTAAAGGGCCAAGTCCAGTAACCTGGCTCTCGAAAATGTGATGGTGGTATAAGGAAATAAAGTTGGGCCTTCGCTACTAACAACTTTTGACATATCAAAATAGTATCTACCTTAATTTCACAACTTGATAGAAAATCATATTTCACGCTGTTAGGAATGCATTGATATAAGTTGAACTTAAGAACTCCAGTATTATCATGTAGAGTCATGTTGAATTTTGAGTCCCATCTAGGGCATGATCCCGGTCTAACATCTGTTCTTCTGGTTAAGTCCTCGAGCTCAACCTCTACAAATGTGCGCAGATCTATGTAATCAAGATGATTGTCCACAGGACCAACTTTAACCGAACTTTGTTGTTTTCTGGAAGGGCTTCCTCTTATGTTACTCCTGGATAGTTTGCTGCCAGATATCACCTTGACAGTTAGTACACCACCAACAGCTTTTTTCATCAAGTTCACCACTGGCAAAGATAAACAATTCCTCCGAGGTTCAACCATCCTCTTAGCGATGGAATCAGTTGCAAGCTTATCCTGTAAGGCAGGAAACATGTTATGGGTGTGTGTGTTTGTGAGAGATGAAGCCATCAAACGGTCTCACACAAGTTTTCGCCTCTATTAGACTAAATAGAGAAAAACCATTATAATTGAGGACTAAATTGGGTATTAACTCATCAAGGGTATGATAACTAAATAGCAACCTTTGAAGGAAGAAGTTAGTTAAAGACTAGGGATTTGTCTTAGTAGAAAATCAATGCCAAGAAATTGTGAAAGGGATTGGAATATTGGAGTTAAAAATAGAGATAATAAATAAGATACATTATCAAACATGCACAAGATTCAGTAGCAACAGTATGAACCGCCAATAAATGACACCATCACACCAATAATAATTTATAATTTAGAGAAAACTTAAACAACTGCCCAATGTATGACTGCTTTGTTGAATCCAAATTCCCGTTTTTCCCTATAACTACAAATTTACAGCTGTGCCTTTGGTGCACCACCCCACCCCCCGGCAATCGTTTCAATGAGTAGAAAGTTCACCTGAGTATCAAATTCTCTTGCACTCAAAATAACTGAGCAGCCAAATTTCTTATTAAAGTTCTCCAAAATACTTCAAAAAGCATCATGGACTATTCTATAGAAGTGTTTAGAAGAAACCACCTTGCAATTTTATTTGTGAATGAACAATGAGTGGTGAAAAATATACCAGCCATGCACGAACACCTGGCACCTCTGTTGCTGGTTGAGACTGGTTTCCACCAAATGCAACACCAATCCTAACTTCTGGAGTTGATTCAAATGAGTATAAAAGCGCTCTTCCATCAAGAACTGGAATCATTTTAAGCTGTACAATGTAGGTTGAACTACCATTATGTTACAGTGACAATTCTAATAGTAAAAGAGACAGGAGAAAATTGATCAACAGATGAAATACCATGGATAGCATCTACCCTGTGGTTAAAAACCACAATAGTTGAAGCATTGTGATCTAAAGGTTTGGAAATTCAATGTAACGCATAAAGATGTGTTACAAAATAAAGACAAACACATAAAGGGATGAATTGTTCTAATTCATGGTCACATATTAAATCTCAATGGCCATCTGGTTAACAAATAATTGCCCAGTCCGAAATCTATCCCCCAATTTTCAAGAACATAACAAGTGGTTTTCAGCCAGTAGACTGCTATTTACATCCATAAACATTTAATACAGAAAAAAAAAATCCATTAAAGGCAGATTTTCCAAAAATGGGAGAAATATCAAGGTTATAGCCTCTGCCTCAGTATTGAACTTCATAATGCTGACAATATTTCACCTACTCGAGAATTAGTATAGCCTCAAGGGATATCAACTACAAGATAACCTAACAATTGATGCCATCTCATATTTTTCCTTGAGGATATAAGTACTGTATCTGTCCTGGCATAGCAATGTGATCATTAAACCACCTTTCAAATATCGTCTCCAAAAGTTAATAATTATCTTGAAAAGTAAAACAAGAAAATAGTGCATACATCACCCTTGATGTGGAGGCTGTTTATCACTATCCGTGTAGTCCCCATCAATGTCTTTCCCAATTTAGCAAGCAACACTGCTCTTATATCAGTAGTGTCCCAATCAATGCCCATATGCAAGATCCGCTGTTCGCAGATCAAAGTGTCAGCATTTTGGTTTTTCAATATTTGTGAAACATATAAATAAGGTAAGATATGCATTGATAGAAACAAGAAATCACACCTGATCACCTGCTGTTGACCACCGAGCACCATGAATCCCCAGACCCAGAAGTGGAGGTCGAGCACCTAGTGAAAATTCTTGCAATTCAAGTTTTTCCTACACAAGTTAATATACGGCAGTTAATAAAGCAAGTACAGGGAGTATAACCATTGTAGTAATTCATGGTTATTATCTTCTTCATGTGAAGGTAAATACAAAAATTAAGAACTTACAATGAACCTTGGTTTCCGATGTTTCAAGCGTCTCTGCATTCAAGGAAAAAAAGAAGCATCAAGAGAGAAAAATAAACACATTATGGATGTCTCATTTAAAATGCATAACCTGGTAGGAGAACATGTTTTTTCAATAAGAGATAATAAATAAAAGGCAAAAGAGTTGATAACTAGCCAGACAGTGTCTAAATAGTACTCCGTAGATCATAGCTCACAAGCCAGGACAAAGATTTTACGGCAGAAAATCAAACACATATTTTCCAATCCATTTAACAGTTGATCAGCAGGCCAAAAAAGGTGGCAACTCCATTTCCAGGATCAACTGCCTAGAATGAATACAGAAATGGAAGTTACCTCCACAATATATGATAACTTCAAAGATAGCCTTTGGCCAATGTAATTCTCCCATATTTCCAGCAATAGCTTGTTTAGCCACTCACATTGCTCCAAAGGTGTAGTTTGCTGCACGAGTATGAAATGAAAGAAAAAGAGAGCATCACTGATAATCGTTTCAAGATTTTTAAAATTTTTATTTTTTGAAAAATAGGATGAAAATTACTGAATTCTGCAGCAAGGTTTGCATCCATTTTTTGTTCAAGTCTTCAACCAAAATGTGGCGTTGGTGGCTTCCGTACTGCAAACAGATATTGCGGACAACACATCACATTTTAAAGTCTCCAGAACACAATATCAACTATGTAGAAGGTGTTCGGCGGAGGCCAGTAAAGGTCAAGTCTAGCACCAGTGGCTGGGGATTTTTGGGCGGAGGCCAGTAAATGGCTTGAAAAGCCAAGTCCAGCACCCAGCGTCTCGAAAATGTGATAGTGGTCTATAAGGAAATAAAGTTATATCTTAGCTACTGGCTATAGCTTTTGGTAAGTGGTAAGCACTTGATCTAACAAGTGGTATTAGAGCAAGGCCACAGGTTCGAGTTCCACCAATAACATTTATGATTGATTGGTGCTGGGAGGGGGGAATTGTTGCCCTTGATCCTAACAGAAGGGGATAAAGACACACTCAAAGACTGAAAGAGCACTCTATTGATGGAAAAAAGTGCAGCCATCATTCTATGCTATGTGCAATATAAAGTAACATCACAAAAGAACCACATTTGAATGGTAAAGTCAGAAAAAAAATGGTAAAAACTAGAATTGATATTCACAGAAAATGAAACATCACAAAAGAAAAAAACAAACCAAAAACCAAGCAACAAAACGGAATTTATGAATTCATACCTGTAAAGCAGCCCAGAGAGCAATAGCTAGAGGAACCCAATTAGAGAGAGAAAAAAACCATTTCTCAATTCCCCACACCACTAAAAACAAGAGAATTACAAAAGGAAGAAAAGGCTTTTTTTCCAGCACCTGATTCAAAAATTTTATTGCTTCCTTCGCATTAAAACTCCTTCTGTTCTTCCTCCCCATCTAATTATAAACGCTAAAAGTACCAATTCAACTCAACAAAAAAATCACTGAACCCAAGTTTCAAAAGCCCAAAACTCAACTATCCGTTACATTCCCAGACAGTTTTTTTCTTCTCGATATTTCAAGAACCGAACTTTAAGCAAGAAAACAGGAACTCAAAAAGGAAAAATTCTCAGATTAAAGAACATGGTAGTGATCAAAGAATAAATCCAAATGGTCGGTGATGTACTTATGGAGAAGAAGAGAATATAAACTGGCTGATTGCTGGAAGGCTGGAGATAATGGTGTGCTGGGAGTGCAAGTCTTAGTCAACTCATATTTCCAAAAGTTCTGTACAGATAAAATATACGGAGTATATATATAAACTTATACAATTTCTTCAACGTGGAAGACGTTTATTTCAGGTTAAATTGTATTGCCTATTATATTTTGCCTATATTTGGTAAACCTAGCGGAAAAAAATAGTTGAAAGTTGAAAAGGTATATGCTAAAAGTTAAATCTGAAGAACTGTTAAACTAGTTGTTATGCTCAAAATGTTTAGTAAAATTAATTTTTTTATAAGTTAATATGTAAAAGATTAAAAATAATGTTTTCATAAAATTTAAATAGTTTTAAATTTAAATAAGTTTATTTACATATTAAAATATAAAATATTGAAACAAATATATTTTAATAAAATATAAATAAAAAAACATATATTTGAAAATATATAAAGTAAAACAAAATGTTTATAGTTAATAAAATTAGTTCATGCAAAAATTAATGTTCAAACACACAAATGTCAAACAAATCAAAAGGGTTTTAATTAAGAGGGATAAAACATGTTATTTATTTAGAATAATAAGGATAAAGATGAAAAAAAAAAAAAGTTATGAAGCTACTAGCTTATTTTGAAAAGCTACCTAAACGGCTTATTTGACCAAGTTTAGCTTTTTGACCAACCAATAAGCTGTTTTGAAGTGTTTGGTAAATGACTTATTGGCTTTGGTTTATTGGGCCAATAAGCTGAAAATTGAAAAGCTAATGAATGTAGCTTTTTGTATCAGCTGGTTGGGAACAATGGGTATATTGACTATTTTATCCTTTAAAATCAATGGAATTTACTTTTAAATAGGTGGTGTATTTGCTATTTTATAATAATAATAATAATAATAATAATAATAATAATAATAATAATAATAATAGGAAATAGATACGTAATAAAAATTGTTTTAGAATACTAGTATAATTTAATAAGAGTTAAATAAGCAAAAATAATTAACTTATGTCCTTAAAAAAAGTATAGATGATATCCAAATTTTATAATTATTTATTAATAAGAGTTTATCTTCTTGTTATATTTAAAGGTTGAAATAATACAATACACTCATACCCTTAAATGTCATTTTACATTCAATCAGCTACTAGTAAACAGTTAATTTACCAAACAATTTTTTATAACCAGCTGGTCAAACCAGTTAACGCAATCAACCATCAACTACTAGATAAACCAACCAGCTATCAGCCGTTAGCCAAACACCCCATATGTTGGGCAAACCTAGCTGAAAAGGTAGCTGAAAGCTGAAAAGTAGTTGAAAACTGAAAAGTTATAAGCTCGAAGCTGAAATATGAAGAGCTGTTAAACTAGCTGTTATGCTTAAAAGTGTTTGGTAAAATTAGCTTTTTGATAAACTGATAAATGTAAAAAGACTAAAAAAGACATCTTCATACAATTTAAATAGTTTTAAATTTAATAAGTTTGTTTATATATTAAAATACTCTGTATAAAATAGTGAAATCAATATAGTTTAATAAAATATAAAGTAAGAACATATATTTGAAAACATATAACGTAAAACAAAATGTTTATAATTCATAAGATTAGTTAATACAAAAATCAATGTTCAAACACAAATGTCAAATTGAAATTACAACCAAACATATTGAAGAGAAAATGTCAAAAAGGTTTAGCCAAAAAAGTTTTAATTGGGAAGGGTAAATGATGTCATTTCTTTAAAATAATAAGGTTAAAGATGGAAAAAAAGTTAGGAAGCTATTAGCTTATTTTTGAAACACTACCTTAGGTAACGTTCAAAAATAAGCTCTTATTTTAAGCTATTAGCTTATTTTAGAAACATTACCAAACAGAGCTTATAGCTTATAGCTTATTAGTAGTTTAAAATAAGTTATAAGCTCTGCCAAAAAGAGCTAAAGGCTCTGTTTGGCAGAGCTTTAGGAGCTTATAGCTTATAATAGTACGTAGCTAGTTATTTAGTTAATAGGCATAAAACCAATTTTACAATTTTTAATGTGACAATCACATTGGTCATTACTCCTTTAGAGTGTGTGTGTGTGTATATATATATATATATATATATATATATATATATATATATATATATATATATATATATATATATATATATATATATATAAATCTGTTCAAATGTGGTCGCGCCTTCCCGTGCGATCGGTGCGGTTCATACCACTCAATGTTAAAAAATGCACCACTCAATGTTAGAAAATGCACCACTCAATGTTATAAAACGCACCACAATGAAAATATACAAAACACACCACACACCCAAAATAATGCACCATAATTTCACTACCCCTAATGGTGCATTTGCTAACACTGTGTGGTGTATATTTGCATACCTAGTGGTGTGTTTTTTGGTGATGTGTACCTAAAGGTGCATATTTGTGTGGTGCATTTTCTGACACTGAGTTGTGTATATCTGTATACATAGTGGTGAGGCCGCACTGTTCACACGTTAAAACGCGACCACACTTGAACTCTACCCTATATATATATATATATATATATATATATATATATATATATATATATATATATATATATATATATATATATATATGTTACGGAGTATATCTTTAAAAAAATGTACAGTTCATCGAATTGGTCCTGGATTGGACTATACCTCTATTTTCCACCAAAGCAATGTTATTTTTTTTAATCATTTTATTTGTCTCCCATAAGATGCATTGAAATTTTCAAATATTTACATAAATATGGCATTATTTTTAAATATATATCTCAACCTTATATATGCACACACTCACATAAAAATTTGTTTTTAGGAGAAAACTAATAACTAATCTCAATCATCTATTTGAAAAAATATAACAGATGTAATTGAGAAAAATATATTGGCATTCTAATAAATATATATCTCCAACTTTAAAAATAAACTTTTAACAACATAGTGTAACTTATAATAGTATAAAATGCATCTCTAGAAAACCCTAAAACCTAAATCATAAAACTAAATCCTAAAAGCAAAACCATAAATACTAAACTTAAACAGGAAAAATTTAACGCATAAACCAAACAAAAATATTAAACCAACTCTACAAAGCAAACTTTAAATGCACTACACTTTCAACTTGGTCCAAATTCATGATATAGTATTGAAAAGTGTATTGTTACTTCGATGGTGTACTTTTAATGTATGAGAAAATTACTCAAATGTAACAGTAATATTTTTCTTCTTTGCTTTACAACCGTTAGATCTGGCTAGATGGATAGATGAGGTTAGTTCTTACTAATCCTTAATTGTTGATGTACTCAAATGGAAGTAATCAAAAAATGCATTTTCGTAATTGTATGATGCATTGAGAAACAATTGATAGTGCATCCGTAGGTAACTAATAATGCACACACTTAAGTGTATTATTATAAACCCTAAGCTCACTAGCAATTATCTGCAAATGGATTATCAACGATTTTAAATGCACTGTAATAATTACAAAAATATCACTATATTATTTATTTACTTTTCAGTCATTGATAAACTTAGATATATGGATGGACAAGATTAATTCATATTTTTTATATTGGTTTCTCATATGATCATCTCTCTATCTCTCTTTGTGAGAGAGATGAATGATTATACAAGAACAAGCCCCTATAAAAAGTATGGATTAATCTCATCTATCTATTTGAATTGATCGACAATAAGAAAATAAGAGAAAAATGAAGAAAATACGGTTACACTTCTCATTATTTTACCGTCATTAATTCATTTCAAATCAACTAGTAATATTTCTCATTATTTTACCGTCATTAATTCATTTCAAATTAATGAGTAACATTAATCCGCATTTCTTAATTACCAAATGTTTAGTTCTTACTTGATCCATATCTTACAAAGGGAAAGAGAATCTAATTACCCAATCAATCAGTTCTTATATCGTGGACCGTGCTCCCAAAACGACGTCGTTTCAGTAAGTGGGAAATGGAGCCCGTAATTGACACTACAGTTCATCTCAAAAGATACTGCCTTACATTTGTTTTGATATTATCGAATGAAACTGTAGTTATATCGAAATGTAACTGTAGTTGTGTTGAAATGTAATTGCAGTGTATATGAACTGATACTGAATAACAGTTTCACATTTGTGTTTTTATATTATCGAATGAAACTGTAGTTATATCAAAACGTAACTGTAGTTGTGTCGAAATGTAACTGCAGTTGTGTTGAAATGTAAGTGCAGTGTATATGAACTGAAAGTGAGTGGCGCGAATTCATCCGTCTGTTTTCATTAATCAAAACGACGTCGTTTTGATGCACGGTTCACAATGCATTGTGGACCACGGTCCACGATATCATTTGCGCCAATCAATACCTACGAAGTAAGTATTATTTAGCATATAACATGAAATTTCTAAAAATAAAATTATACTCAAGACTTCACTTACAAATTATTTATTTAACAAAAGTTTACGAAATTAATTTTTAATAAAATTATAGTTAAATTCCAACCATACATTGATACATTTACAAATAGGATTATGAACTCTGTAGCTTGTGACATGTGGAGACGTGACGCGTGGTGCGCCCATACTACTAAATCAGTCGTGAAAGATAGCTTAGGGTGTAACGTGAACCTAGACTAACCTAGTCTTATAATGTCAAACTCAAATAATTAAGCGTATGCCATAAAAAAAAAAAAGTTTATGTCATTTTCTATTAATTATAGATAAATATTTGACCGTTTTAAAAATATTTCTCTGTGAGACGGGCCAGATGAATATAAAAATATAACACACACACACACATATATAT
>CP025654.1:11056376-11070791 GCA_003576665.1 Ipomoea trifida
CTGAATAACAGTTTCAAATTTGTGTTTTTATATTATCGAATGAAACTGTAGTTATATCAAAATGTAACTGTAGTTGTGTCGAAATGTAACTGCAGTTGTGTTGAAATGTAACTGCAGTGTATATGAACTGAAAGTGAGTGGCGCGAATTCATCCGTCTGTTTTCATTAATCAAAACGACGTCGTTTTGATGCACGGTCCACAATGCATTGTGGACCACGGTCCACGATATCATTTGCGCCAATCAATACCTACGAAGTAAGTATTATTTAGCATATAACATGAAATTTCTAAAAATATAAAATTATACTCAAGACTTCACTTACAAAGAGTTAATTACCGAAATGGTCCCTCGACTATAGTGAAATTACCAATTTGGTCCTCGACTATTTTTTTTAACTAATAAAGTCCTCAACTTTGAAAATGTTAACCAATTTGATCCTTTGTTATGTTTGACGTTAAAAGTCTGTTTGATTTAAGGGTATTGTTGGAATTTCATGTTGCTTTTGAGCTGCCCAGGCTGCCCACGTATCCACTTGAGAAATTAGACTCAAAAATCCTAATTTTCTGGTTCGAGAGTTTGAGGTGGAAAACCTGTAGTCTGCACGGTTCCTAATCTTCAAGCTTTCAAATATGGCTACTGCAACCTGTAGTCTCTTCTTGGCAGTTCCCAAAAGCCCAATTTTGAGGTGGAAAACCATCTTCGTTTTTATGAAAACATTACCAGCAGGCATCACTCTAATATAACTCCTTCAAGATTATTTCCCACTGCCATTGATCCAGACGCCTGCAAGACCATAATGAAACAAACGGTGTCGAGCTATGGCGAAAGTGCGACCAGAATTCCGGCAGGTTTGCAGCGGATAGTTCTTGGACAAATTCCTTCCTTCCATGGAATGAAGTTGCAACAATGGAATTTGGTATGGTCAGAAGCCAATTCAACCACCCCAGAAAAGTTCAAGTTGTTGCAGACCGTGTAGAGCTCATGGAACTCTCCATTAATGAAGCTCTGGATACCATTAAAGCTCTTGAATGTCGATGGGAGTGTTGCAGGTGGAGAAGCGGCTGGCTGTGGGAGAGTCTTACGTGACCACGAAGGAGTTTGCTTGGGTGGCTGGCTTTATGTCTACTGTTCATACTACTACACATGCAGCAAAAGCTGAGGCTTATGCAATTCTTACAGGTTTGAACTGGGCCTTGAACAAAGGAGTTAGACACGGGTACATGATTCAAAGCGACTCGTAAGAAGCTATAGACTGGATCAATGGCACCTCTCTCCCCAGGGGACATTTTCGGGCTACCATTATATTGATAAATGCCAGAGATGGAAAGACAAAGATTGGGATATCAAATTTATCCATATTTTAAGGGAACAAAATATGGTTGCGGATGGCATTGCCAAAATGGCGACGAATACTGTGTCCACATGCATAGATCTCATAGACCCTTCGAAGAAAATAAGGAGCATTCTTGAAGATGATAGACTGAGCCGCACTTGATTGGCTGAGAAGAATTAGCTAGAGGAGGTTCCTGGGATTTACCCCCTCCACTTTGATCCCAAAAAAAAAAAAAAAAAAGCTCTTGCGATGCTAGAATGCTAGTAAAACCAGAAAGTCATGCCACCACTCTCAGCGCCGTTCTCACCAACCACCTTACTTGCATGGACTGTTTAGACTCGCCGGAGAAATCTCCAGTGATGGGAGTTCTTGACGCCCAGCTCTTAAACACCAGAACAAAGAAAACACTTCCCTGCATGTATATCTCTGTCTTTCTGCCAGAATCCACAAACCAGCATACCGTCCAAGCATGAGAATGGTGGCTTGGGGGTTGGTCCCCGGAGAAGCATTAAAAGTGGAGCCATCGGTAACCCTGAGACCGTCAATTCCGATGAATCTGAAATCACCATCAACCACCTTTCTGACGACGCAGCTGCCGTAGTAATGCCATATGGTATTAACGATTCGACGGCAAAACTCCGCCATAAGAACATCACTTGACTGGTAGAGATCTAATAGCCTTAGCAGTTCTCGTTGGAATCATCGGCCAAAATGGGAGGAGAACAGCTTTCATGTACCCTGTGAAATTCCAATAATGCCCTTAAATTAAATAGACTTTTTACGGCTGACCGAACGGAGGACCAAATTGGTTAACATTTTTAAAGTTGAGGACTTTATTAGTTAAAAAAATAGTCGAGGACCAAATTGATAATTTCGCTATAGTCGAGGGACGATTTCGGTAATTAACTCACTTACAAATTATTTATTTAACAAAAGTTTACGAAATTAATTTTTAATAAAATTATAGTTAAATTCCAACCATACATTGATACATTTACAAATAGGATTATGAACTCTGTAGCTTGTGACATGTGGAGACGTGACGCGTGGTGCGCCCATACTACTAAATCAGTCGTGAAAGATAGCTTAGGGTGTAACGTGAACCTAGACTAACCTAGTCTTATAATGTCAAACTCAAATAATTAAGCGTATGCCATAAAACAAAAAAAGTTTATGTCATTTTCTATTAATTATAGATAAATATTTGACCGTTTTAAAAATATTTGTCTGTGAGACGGGCCAGATGAATATAAAAATGTAGCGCGCGCGCGCGCACACACATACATATATATATATATATATATATATATATATATATATATATATATATATATATATTAAAAATGTAATATTAATTATAAATAAAGTGTTTATTACTTATATGAGAAATTACTTTTGAAGAAAATATATAATACTGTTACATTTTGATTTAAAAGTATTACATTTTTTCTCATAAAGTGACAAACACTTGTCAACATTACTTATAAGGAAAAAATGTAATACTTTTGATGAAAAATGTAATACTTTTACATCAAAATGTAAAAGTATTACACTTTTCTTTATAATAAGTAACAAACACTTTATTCCTGATTAGTATTTTATTTTTAGTATAATTATTACATTTTCTTATTGATCTGACCTGACCCGTCTCACGGAGCAGAATTCGTGAGACAGTCTCACAAAAGTGACAAATGTGACCTTTAATTATATATGGAAAAAGCTTGGTGTCCTTTATTCCATGCTGCTATAAACCATAACACCAATAATAATAATTGCCAGCATAGGCAGCTCAACTGGTCACAGGTTTAAGTTTGGAGGAAACAATAATACTCCGTAATAATTTTGGAAGAAATAATCTATGATCCTTTTCTTTTCAACCACTAATTAATATATACAAAATATCCTTCTTTTTATTTTATTAAGAAAATAAAAACACTGAAATAAAAAATATACCAACATTTTTTGCATTAATTAAACAATCATCTAAGAGCATCCTTATCGGTGGAGTTTTTTCACGATTATTGAGAAGTTTTGGTAAGTGTGATTATGAAAGAGAAAATGGGTGGAGATGAAAACAAAATAAAAAACAAATTTTATTTTATAAAAAATAAAATAAAAAAGTTAGAGGGTCAGGTGCGCTTGTTGCGCTTGACGCGCGTCAGGCGCAACAAGCCTTCCCTTTTTCCTGTAAAATTACTGTGCTAATATCTCATACTTTGCAGGAGTCCATTTCCTTCTCTCTTTAATTTGCCATTCTCTCCTCCACTTGGCATTTCACTGTTCCAATTTGCATTCAATATCCACTGGTATTGATGCTCTAAATACATATTTTAAAGTAAGCCATGACTTATGATAGGTATATCAACATTATTAAATGCCGTTAAAAAGCCATTTTTGAAAGTATCACTACAGAATAATGATATCAATAATTTTATAAATGATCTCCCATATCTTCATTGTTGACGTGATAGTATCGAGCAAATTTTATTTTAGTCATCGATTATTGTGTCATTTTCACATTTAGTCCTATTCTTTTACAGTCTGTTTAGTTCACTGGAAAATATTTGAAGGAAATGGAATTCAAATTTCATGGAAAACAAATTACCAAGAAAATAGATTCCATTGTTTGGTTGGTGGAAAAGAAATTATTGGGAATATGAATTCTATTGTTTGGTTGGATTTGGAATGATAATGAATTATGAATATAAAGATCATCAATATGCCCTTAACAATTAATAGTAATAATAAATTATATTATTTTGATGAGGGTAAAGTTGTCCAATTGCTCAATACTTTCTTCCCAAACTCCTTAGAAAACAAAATACCAACTTCTAACTCAGAATTTGTTTTCCTCCACTTTTTGAAACTCAAGTTCCAATGGAAAGCATTTTCCATCCAACCAAACAACGGAAAAACACATTTTCCTTCACTTCATGGAAAATCTTTTCCATCCAACCAAACACCCCCTTAGTTTTACTATATTACGTCGCTGACTTTGAACAAATTTCACTTTTTGTCTTTAACTATTGTGGCATTGCCACATTAATTTAGTCCTATTATTTTATATCATGTTCATTTCCTTATTAGAATTCCTTAAAAAGGAGAAATAATATTAACCAAGAAAAAGAAAATTATTATGATAAAATAAATTTTTATTAGAAAAAATTGCATATTTGGTCATTGAGTTAAACATAATTTTTATTAGGGAACCAACATGTTCATTACATACCAAACATAATCAAGAGTATTTTTATCGTAGTTTAAGGAGACGAAGACCTAATTATTACTAAAAAGCTTCACAATATGCGAAAATGGAGTCGTAATATGATTAAAATAGAGTAGATGAACTTAATTTCTCGTTTTGCCCTCCATTTTAACGCCAACTTGATGTCAATGCTAACGGAGGTCTAATATGTCTCAAATTTCAATAGTCGGAGACCAATTTTGGTGCAAATAAAAGTCATATGACCAATTTGAGAAAATGTCATAATCGGATGACCATTTTGATAATTAACTCTTTTTGTCATATTGCATTATTGACTTTCATTTGATTGCCACCATTAGTCGTCTGTTAAACATTCTGTTAATTTACTGTTAGAATTGACAAATAACAAAGGAAAAAATCCTTACACATATCGTAACTCATATTTCGAACACATTAGGATTGACAAATAACAAAATAAAAAATCCAAATGCATTATTATATTAATACTTTCAGTGCACATTCTTAATCATGAGGCTTCTCTCATTTTACCTGATGACACATAATTTGCAGTGACTTTATGGCTTTGTGGTGTTCTTCTATCAAAACTTGTTACTCTGTGTATGTTTATGTTAAATTGTGAATTGAATGGATTGTATTAACATAATAATACGTCAGAAATTTTTCATTTATTATTTGTCAATTCTAACGGTAAATTAACAGAATTTTTAACGGAGGACTAACAGTGGCAATCAAATAAAAGTTGGGACGATGTAATATGGCAAAATTGAAAGAATGACACTAAATGTGGCATGTCAAAATTAAAAGAATATGACTAAATATGACTAAATGCGACTATGCTACAATAGTCGATGACTAAAAGGAGAATTTACTATGGTAATATCCCATCAATAATGTATCGTCCCCTACCCCACATAAAAATACGAAAAAATAACACTTTTAGTCCAATACTTAGCTTATTGATTTTTATGTAATTTAGTCTCTCATTTTAAATTTTAATCAATGTAGTTCTCAATTATTTATTGTATGTTAACTTTGGTCTCTTACTTAAGCTATAAAATAGTTAATTTAGTTGTTCAATTGTTTACTTATATCAGTTTATGTTTAAAAAATTGAGAGACTAAATTGATTATTTTATACATTGAGTGACCAAATTTACAACGTGATAAAATAATTGGGGATCATATTGACTAAAATTGAAAATTTAGATTTTTTTTTTGAAAACGAAAATTTAGAATTAAATTGCATACTAGCCAACAATTGAGAAAGTAAAGTGCAGTTATCTCTAAAAATAAAATAAAATAAGCTTCTCCCAAAATAAGCTTGTAAATAGAGTATTTAAAATCCCTTGCAATAAATATAGAAAATTTCAATTGGTAGGAGCTGGACTCTCACAAGTCATAATGCATTGAATTGAAATTTAAAGGATCCATTCATTCGTTGTTTGCTGCCAAAAATGAATAATTTTAGTGATACTTTTGTTTTTAATTTTTAATTTTGATTTAAAAAAATATTACACTTTTAGTCTGAAATGCTATTAAATCAGTCGTTATACTGTGGACCATGGTCATGGTTGATACTGCAGTTGTGTTGAACTGATACTGCAGTTGTTTTGAAAGGAAACTGCAGTTGTGTGGAATAGATGCCGTTTCATCCGTTTGGAACTGGAGTTGTTGTTGAACTGATACTGCAGTTGTGTTGAACGGATGAACGACCTTTGTTCCGCGCAACTACAGTATCAGCCATGACCATGGTCCACAGTATAATTTGCGCTATTAAATACAACAGGTTAAAGTTATCACAAATTGACAATTATTCAAATATTTTGAATTAAAAATTAAATGTTTGTTTAAAGTCAAGAATAAATTAAAAAATAAAATTAAAAAGTCACTATAATCGAATGCTTAAAAGTGAATAAATTTTAAAATTTATACAGATTAATTCTCACTTTTCTCTTGAAATTTATAATCCTAAGATTTGTCTTATAAGTTTCAAAATTATATTCATTGCTCATTGATATGGTGAATGATCATTGATTGTTAAGAGGTTGGTATTTTTTATTTTTTTTTCACTTTTTTAATCTCTTATGTTCAATGAGTGAGAAGTGCAGAGTGATAGTGTGTATTTGACAATGTGATAGTAGCAAGTTTTACTGGATGATGATTGATTTAAGAGTATCATAATACTTTAACAATAAAAGTTTTAAAATTATATAATTTTGTAATAATAGTAATAATAATAACAACAACAACAACAACAACAACAATAATAATAATAATAATAATAATAATAATAATAATAATAATAATAATAATAATAATAATAATAAGGGAAAATGGTCAAATAAACCATTGAACTTTACTCAAAAGTGCAATTAGGTCATTGAACTTTAAAAAAGTGCAATTAAACACTCGAACTTGTCATTTTTGGGCATCTAAACCTAGTAGCCAGTTATTCACCTAGAATAACAAGTCATTTGAAATTTTGGCGATATTTCAGCGAGAAAAATTCAGGCGACAATAAAAATAATAATAAAAAAAATCAGGCCTTCTCAACCGGAGAAGACTACCAGACTGAAGAAGGCGACCTCAATGGAGAGGATGACTAGCTCGGTCGTCTTTTCTTGGAGAAGATGACCGGAAATACAATTTCCGGTGGATTTTTTTTTTAGCGGTGGTCAACCGTGATTAACAGCAATCAACGCCAATAATTTATCGGTAGGTAAATTAGACTTATTTGACTCAAAATGACAAGTTCAAGTGTTTAATACCAAGGGGGGGTCTGGTAATAGCTATTATCCTTGCAAGGGTAATAGCTTATTCACAGGAACAATGTTAAACATTACCAAACAAAGAAATAAGCCTATTCCCGGGAATGCTATGCCATTCCAGATCTATTTCGCGAACCAAACATGCGGTTAAAGTTCAAGAACCTAATTGCATTTTTTAGTAAAGTGCAAAGGTCTATTTGACCATTTTCTATAATAATAATAATAATAATAATAATAATAATAAAAACCTCGCACCTCCCACTTTTAGATCATGGAAAATAACGAGGTGAAAATGATAGATATATAAAGTAGGGGACCATATATGGAAATGAGCAGATACAATTGTGGTCCCTTTTGTCTTCACATATTCCAATTTTTGCTAGCACTTCGATCTATGGTTTAGTTCCCTAACCTTTTGCATTCACTACAACAAATTTATAATAAAGGGGCTACAGTTAGTAAGTTATTGAGAAACTGTCATCCTTAATGGTGCAATTATTGTAATATTGTTTTTTTTTTTGGGTGGTAATATTTGAGTTAATACTCGATTTGGTCGTCGACTATTAGAATTTCACAACTTTAATTATCGACTTTCAAACTTGCTTAATTTCATTCCCAAGTATGCAATTGTTAACCAAAATAGTCATTTTGGTTTGGACTAAGGACTATTTTAGGTAAAAATTACATAGTTGGGAATGAAATTGAACAATTAAGTTCGAAAGTCAATAACAAAAGTAATAAAATTCTAATAGTCGATGGACCAAATTGGGTATTAACTCTTTATAATTTTAACTATATTTAATTTTGATTTTATTAATATTCTCACATTTAATTATTTATTATAGTTTTTATTTATTTGACATTTTTGGGACAATCTAATAATTTCACAATCTTAGCCTTCTATTGTTGTTTAAATTATTTGATGGTTTAAAAAATTAGTGTTAATTTAACATAAATTGTAATCAAAGATTAAATGTGGCAATGTATATATGTAAAGTTGTAAGATAAAATGTGATCAAATTATAAAATAACGACTAAATATGACAATGTCATAACAATCGTGAGATTAAAGTTAAATTTTAACTTCGATTTATAAGAAAGTACAATAATTTATAATACTAGTGAATCAAATGAATCAAATATCATTGATAAGGAATATTCTCCGATTTTGACCTCCCTATATGTCTACGCTCCCGTTTCGTAGTCGGATCGGAGTCAAAAAATTCGAGTCAAAGTCAAAGCGGATAGGTCATCATTTAGACCTATATAGGGAATTTGTCCATTTGGTAAAGGGACTTTTTTTTCCCTCTTGGCTCTCTCTCTCTCTAGAATGCTCTCAAGACAAAAGACTTAGAGGTTTCCTCTTGACTCTCTGAACAGTATATTCAATAAAGATGCTTCCTTAAAGCCAATTTTCAGATTTCTCTCTTGATTCTTCATACATTTCTAATTTTCTATACACATTCTATACGTACAAAGTACATAGAACAATTTAGTTCTATTAATCATCATTATGGTATCATAATTATTAAATTTTCAAAATAAGTTTACGGTACATTTTACATTGTACTTTATGATATGTTGATTATTGAACATTGATTCAAGAGCATCCGTAATAGTGGATTTTTTTTTTTTTTTGTGATTTTTGAGGAGTTTTTGTAAGTGTGATTGAGAAAAAGAATATGAGAGGAGAAAGTGATAAAAAATAGAAAAAAAAAAAACAAAAAACAAAAAAGCTGCGCAACTGAATGCAAAAAAGAAGAAAATAAACGTGCCCGGTGGGCGTTTGATGTGCACTCAACGCACATAGTTGTGTGATGGATTGCATTGTTCCAATAACTTGGTATTGCAGATGAACCTTTCCCATTGTCTCTCCCCTTTCTCTTTCTTCCACCTCATCTTTTACTATTCCAAAAACCTCTAAATAACATTTATAATGGATGCTCTTAAAAGGACTCACTTTCTTATCTTTTTAAAAATCTTTTATTCGATCAATCTAGATCACCTAATAAAAAAAACTATTTTTAAACATACAAATAATATTCCCTTATTTTTAATATAAACATTGTTACATCATTTGGTGATTTGTCTTACATTCTTATCAAGAAGGTTTAATAGTAGCCCGCATGAGCAGCTCAATTGGTCACATGAAGTTTGAAAAGAAAAATTAAGAATTGAGTCTCACCGGCGGTAGTGTGCGAGCAACCTCTCAAAATGAGGGGACTTCTTGTGCACGATAAGCAAAGATCTAGCATTTGTTCAACTGAGTTACTATGATTTAAATTCTTTCAGATGTTCTGTTGGGTCGGGATGTGGGAGACCCTCAGAATTGGGGATTCAACCTTTTTGGAAGAAAGGATTAATAGTAGCATTTGTCATCAATTCATTTCCATCTTTCGATGTTCTTGTCTACAAATCTCTCTGCAATTTATGCTAAACATATACTCTATTGTACTTTGGATCCACGATAACTAATTCCATGCATCCTTCACTGTACCAATATATTTGGATATAATTAAGCTTTCTTAATGACCTAATTAAAGTTTGTTTGTTTGTAGTAGAAAGAGATCGCAACATCAAAATAAATAAATAATAAATAAGTAAATAAATAGTACAATTAAAACTACTTTTTTGTTCAGTTAAATATGATTTCGTTTTGTTTTCAATTTTCATCCCTACAAAAGCCTATATGCCTCTATAAATTACTCCCTATTTCTCTCTCAAACGCATACCTCCTGTCTCTAAATAAAAGTCAATTCACATCCTTTTTTGTGCAATTTGTACAGAAAATTCAACAGCATATCACATTGGATTGAAATTTAAAACATTATTTCACCTTGAATAATGTGTTCCGCCTTAACTAAAAGTCTAAACTAATAATTATGTTAAACACATATATATAGGGGCACACCCTCAATCATGAGAATCATTGCTTAAGAAAGAACTAGAAACCAATAAGAATTATCCATCTGAAAAAATTTAATAGATCATAAGCAATTAGAGAAAAAAATAACGATGATATTTTTATAAATAATTCAAACTTTAAAGCGCACATAGCAATATTATAAAATGTATTTTTCAACACTATAGAGCGCAATTTAGCAAAATTATAGAGTGATGCTATTGAAAATTTTTAAAAACCAAGCCAAAAGCTAAATCTTAAACACTAAACTCATGAATGGTAAAAAGTTAACATTTAAACCAAACTAAAAAACTAAGCTATAAATTCTAAAAGATGAACTCCAAGTGCATTTCACTTTCATATAGGGTGCACTTTATAATATCGCTCGTTTGATGCACTTTATATTATCATTGTGTGTACTTTATAATATTGCTATAATAAGGTAATACAAAATTCTAAAGTGGACTTCTAAATGAAGTTAAAAAAAAAACTAAACTTCAAATTAAAAAAAAAAAACTAAACTATAAAGTCTAAAAAGTGTGTAAATTATTTCATTATACTTTCACATATCATGAAATGCACTCTATAGTGTAGATAAGTGCACTTCATAGTGTTGCTACATACCTTTTTTGCATTGATTTGACTGTAATACCAAATTGAATAATATATATTTGTCTTAACTAAAGTCTAAATAAATACTTACTCGGAAAGTCTAAACGAATAAATCTAACTGCATATTTATTTTTATAGATAAGCCTAGCAATTTCAAAGGAAACTCAAACAGTAATATAATCACATGAATATTATTGTAAACACCATTTAAAAAAAAATATATATTTTTACAAAATTCATAATTATTGATTTCTTATCATGATTTGACGTTAAACTTAGGTTTTTTTTTTCAATTACGATACGTGATTTTTTTTTATTTTATTTTTTTATAAGTTCTACTACCTGAACTCCCATTTTATACTCCCTCACTTGTACTCCCTGAAATGACAAGATATGATAGGTTATCTTCGTCATGTGATTTTCCAAAAAAAATGTCAACACCAGACTTTTGTGTGAGGGAGTACAAGTAGGGAGGCCATCTAATATTTTTATTTTTTATCAGCATGTTCAAAACTAACTAGATTCTATTCTCAACTATTGAAAGTGTAGCATATAACTTATGAAAAATGAGTTAGTATCCAATTTAATCATTGACTATAGTAGTTTTTATCGATTTAGTCTTAAACGTCTTTTTGTACTTAATTATGTCATCGAATTTGATAGTTTTACCCAATTGAGTCCCCTCTTAAGATAACTTGATAATTTCACCTTTATTAATACTCAATTTAGTCATTGACTTTAGTAGTTTTACCCTAGTTAGTTTTTTACTATAGTGATTTTTATTGATTTACTCCTTGATTCTAATAGTCAAGGACTCAATTGGGTAAACCATCGAAGTCGAGGACCTAATTAAGCACAACAAGTTATTTAGGAATAAATAGAGAAAAACTATTATAATCGAGGTCTAAATTGGATATTAACTCAATGAAAAATTAAAAGTTACACATTTTCAAGAGTTGTGGTTCAAATCTAATCAATTTTAAATATGAAGATAAAAAATGAAAAAAGTTAATACTTGGGAAGTCAAAATTTTAAATTAATTGGATAAATTATTAAATCAATACTTTTATAAATTTGATCAAATAATCTTTACCAGCCGATGGGATATTTTGGTAAATGGACTTGAAACTCAATTCTAATTTACTACTCTATATAAAATGAAAACTATTATAATAGCTGAGGGGCAAAAAAACAAAATAAATTCTCACTCTGCTCAATATCAGTGAATATATATACTTCTGACCACTCTGCTCTGTTCTTGGACGTCCATGCATTGTTGGAGGAGAGTAGGTAATGCTTGGTTGTTGGATGAGGACTATTAGGGGGTGGTTGGAGGAGCTTGGGGGGAGCCAGCGAGGTTGGGTTTGTATGAGAGGTTGCGAAGGTGTGGATTGCGACTCCAAGGGTGGGGAAGTGATGGGGTACCATAAGTTTGGGAGGGATAAAGAGATGCTCAAGAAAGAGTTGGAGGGTTGAGGGTTTGAGGGATGATGGCTCGCCATATAGAGTGAGGCAGTTGGATGGGGAGTTATCCCGGTTGTTGAAATAGGAAAACGCCTTTTGGAGGTAGAGGGCCAAGTAGCATTGGCTTTGCAATGTTGATTCCAATACAAAGTTCTTTCACAAATATGCCACAGCTAGAACGCGTAAGAACATAATTATCAGATTGAAGGATGTGGATGGTAGGTGGGTGGAGGGGGAGGGGATTAAACCATTAGTTCTGGACTATTATAATCACACTTTTTAAATGGATGGCCGGCGGGTGGGGGATGGTCTTGATTTTCTTTTACCTTGGGTTTCTAAATTGTAGAATAATGTTCATATGCAGCTTTTTTTTGTGGAGGAAGTTAAGGAGGCGATGTTTTCTATTGGCCCAACAAGTCGCATAGTCACGATGGTATGAATTCTAGGCTCTATAAAGGTTTTTTGGGATGTGGTTGGGGGGATGTTATTGAGTTCATTCTTGGGTGCTTGAATAGTCGGTTTTTCCCTGACCATCTTAATGACACCAATGTAGTTCTTATCCCTAAGAAGCAGTCCATTGAGACGGTGGTTGATCTTAGACTCATTGCTCTATGTAATGTGGTTTATAAGATTATGGCCAAGATGTTGGCTAATAGGATGAGGTCGTTGCTTGAGGGTATCATCTTAGAGTCTTAGAGTGCCTTTATCCCCAATCGTTTGATTACTAATAACATTTTAATTGCGGCAGAGGTGGGGCATTACTTGAGGAGGAAGCAAGGAAGAAGAGTGGAATGGGCAACTTTGAAGTTAGACATGACTAAGACTTACAATCGAATGGAGTGGTCTTTCTTGGAAAAAATGATGGTTGGGTTGGGGTTTGCCACGGAGTGGGTGGATCGACTGGTGATGTGTGTTACCACGGTTAGATATACGATTATGGTCAATGGTCAGCCTGGGGGCTTGGTTGTGCCTACTAGGAGGCTTAGACAAGGTGATCCACTCTCACCTTACCTTTTTATCATATGTGCTGAAGGGCTTTCTTTGTTATTGCAACGCTCTCAAAGTCAGGGGCTCATTCATAGGTGTAGGGTCTCTCGGTGGGTTCTTGCAGTTACACATTTATTTTTTGCAGATGACAACTTACTCTCTTTAAGGCAAATGATTTGGAAGCTAGGAAGGTTGGACGTTGCTTGTCCACCTATATATAAGGTTTTTTCGTTTCCTTTTAATCGAAATAAATTACTTACCTCTGAGATGTGTCATGGTCTAAAACTAGGGAATCAGGATGTAGTGCCAAAGCTTGACATGGCTAAGGCTTATGACCAGATTTCCTAGTTTTTTCTTGTCTCTATGATGCATATGATGGGTTTTTGTGAGGTCTGGATTGATCTAGTCTATCGAGTTGTTTCAAATGTTTGGTACTCTATCATTGTTAATGGGGTCAAAGAGGGTTTCTTTACTACTTCTTGTGGGTTGAGGCAGGGAGACCCTTTATTCCTAAGTGTCTTTATCATTGTTATAGAGGTCCTATCTATGTTCCTTGCTCGAGTCCATTTGGATGAGAGCGTTCATCGTTTCTCTTAGCCTGTTGGTACTCCTCATATTTATCATCTTGCTTACGCTGATGATGCTATTATTTTTAGTACTGGTAGGAAATGAGGGGATTTCAGGTCAGATGGTCAGTTTTCCAAATAGTGTTTTTTATATGCATCCTCGCACATTCAGTCGTGTCATTCGTAGGATTAGGGATGTTACTAGGTGCATTCATAGACCCTTTCCTTTTTACATACCTAAGATGTCCTATTTATGTGGGTAGGAAGAAATGTGTCTATTTCTCATTTATGGTGGATAAGGTTAAGGCCAAGTGTCTTGGGTGGCAGCGTCAGTTACTATCCATAGGGGGGAAGGCTATTTTGATCACTTCTATTTTGCAGTCTATCCCTTTACATCTTTTTGCAGCTTGTGCTCTAGCTAAGTAGGTTGTGACACCCCAACCTCACACAGGCTGAGATAGCTAAAACTTATCATAACAGCTGCCAACCTCAACCAACATTCATAACATAGCGGAAGCGAATTAAAACTTAAGGGCGTCATGCCACATCTAGGTAT